>VZTE01001759.1:69457-126298 GCA_013397775.1 Eulacestoma nigropectus
GGGGGCGGGGGTGGGGTGGAGATGGGGATAGAGGAAGTTAGTACTTTCGGAGCTTTTAAACTTTAAAAACACCTGGTGGAACCCATGTTAATGCATCTTCTTGCATTAATAGTGTCCTTATGCAATTCCAAACACCCTAAGAATTGGTCTCTAAACTGCTGGCTGATGTCCTTGTGGATGACAACAAAGACTCAAGGGATGATGGCTGCCACGGGGCACTTCCCTCCTTGAGCCAGCCGAGCTGTTCCCATGCTATCAGACCAGTCCCTTGGGCACACCAGCTCTCCCTGCCCTGTGTCCTGGAAGGGGCTGGGTATAGGCAGGTCTGTGTGGGGGCTCCGGGTGACTCCAGGTGGTCATGGTACTGTAAATCAGACTCTTCCCTGCTGCCTGATATCCTGAGCTTCCCAGGCTGCAAGCGGTTCCTCTGCTTATCCCCAAACCCACCCACTTTTTCCTCATCCCACTCCTTTGCCTCCTTGCTCCGGAGCTGTCTCGAGCTCTCGGCACGGCCGATGCTTCGGCGCTGCCAGGAGTTTGATCTCCAACTGCTTCCCAGCCCCCTCGCGCATGTGGGCACCGGGAGGAGCTGAGAAAGTGGGGAAGAGATGAACAGCAGGAGAAGAATTCTTAAGGGAGGGGATGGGGGAAGGATGAGGAAAGCAAGGAGGGGGGAGAAAAAGTGAGAACAGGGAGGAGGAGGAGGGATGAAGGATGCTGCCTTGTCCTTGGATTTATATTGGTTGAGTTGCACTGGATTAGCTAAAAGTGGTGCAGAGCTGCCTTCCCCTCCCTTTTCCTCCAGGCACACGCTCCTGTTCAGAGCTGAATGCCTTAATTCACTTCAGCTTCAACCTGCTCCTAATTGACTTAAACCACATGGAAAGAAACTCTGCTTCCCCAGCAAGTGGCTGCAAAATTGCACCTTCAGTGGAGTCAGTGTGATTCTGCATTTAAAGAAACCCGGAGTCTGGCACGGATGTGTGCAGGGATATTGGTGCCAGGGGGCTGTGCTGAGCCATCCGGAGCCCCACTGGGCTGCTCCTCTCCAGAGGGGTTTTGGTCTCACTCTGAGCAAGTTGGGATTTGGGGGTGATGGGGGGCTTTGAGTCATGGGGATTTGGCTGTTAGAAGAATTGCTGTTTCTTCTCATTCCTCTCTCCTCTATCCCTCTTCTCCTGCTGCAGATGTCTGCTATAAAAAAGAGAAGAAGGGGGAAAAAACCCCACCCTCCCCAAATGTCATGGTAATGCTCACTGGAGGGCTGTTTCTGCTGCACATCTGATATGTATGACAGGGTCAGATTAACCGAGCCTCTGATTTCCAACCACAGCTATTCTGAAGGCACCAAAACCAATGCAAAACACCCCAAAGGGACTCCTCTGTGCTGAAGAGGAGCTGGCCAGGCGGGATGAGCTCATGGTGCTCTGGGGATGTGCCAGCCCAGTGCTCGGCAGGACCAAATGCTAGGCAAGAGAGAGGAGAGCATGCTTTAGAGATGAATCTGGTCTCCTCAAACTCAGGCTTTCAGGGAGGCAGAGATTTTCCTTTGTATTTAAGGTTGCAGATTTCAAAGACAGACGGGGAGCAGTGATGGTAACTACAAGAAGGTATCTGATGTCAGGGGATGTTCTGAAAACCCCTCTTCCTTGTCGAGGGTTCCTGTCACACCTGGACACGGTGTCTGAATGGAGGGCAGGAAAGCCTTTTTATTCCTTCCTCCTATTCCCTCCTCTTCCGACCTCTCTGCATCCTCTGTCACCGGTTTTGGCTTTGCTACATTTCTCTCACTCTGTTTAATTCTAAAGCCGAGGAGTTACCCAAGGTTCTGGCTCAGCTGGTTTTTTAATGAGACATTTAGCCATTTTGAGCCCTAGAAAACAGGGCTGGAAGTGACCTCTGGAGACTGACGTATCCTGGTGGCAGGAGTTATATCCAGACAGTGTTTAACTTTTCCCCGGCAGTGAGAGTCCACCACCCTGCACAGGGTCTCTTCCCTGGTTTCCCTGGGTGATGTCAGTGTCCCAGGGCAGCACTGTTTCTATGGGATGGCTGCCAAAAACCTCAATATCTGCTCCTTGCAATGGGAGCTGTTTGGAGTCACTGGGGCCGGAGATGCTAAAGGGGAAAATGTTTCACAGGGCAGGATAGGGAAAGTGAGATGTGTGGGGGACCCCTTGGCACAGGGCTCTGCTCCCAAAGCCGGTGCTGTGCCTCACTGGGTGGGTACCATCGACCCTCCCTGGGGCTGGGGGGGGCTGCGCATGGGGGTCCTGCCAGTGCAAGGGGCACCTTATGAGCACCCCTTGAAGGTCTCTGGTCGCCACTGACGGAGAGTCTCCCTGGGATGGGGCTCGAGCAGGAAATCAAGATGAGAAGAAGGGATGGAAAAAAAACCCCCAAAAATCCCCACGGAGCGAGAAGCAGAGTCGGGAGCGGAGCCGCTCAGCTGATGGGGTTGCCATGGCGACGCGGCGGTGAGGAAAAGGAAAAGGCAGAAAATAGCCCGATGCCGGGCTGAGACCTGCGGGAGCCCCCTCCGTCCCCGGCCCTATTTCTGTCCTCCTTCCCTTCTCTTTTTGCTTTCCTCCCCTCGTACTGTTTGATTTTCTCCAGCCAGAAACGGCCGTCTCCGAGGACCCATTGAGGGGGTCACTGGGGGGTTCTTCCTCTGCAGTGCTGGGGTGGGAGGCTGAAGGGAAAGTGTGAAGGATCTTCTTCTGTAGGGCTGGATGTGGTCAGGTCTGTTCCCTTCAGGGAAGAAGGTTTGGAGGCAGCCAAGTGCCACACAGAGGACCAAAATGGGTCCAGGGTTAAGGCCGTGTTGTTGTTGGAGGATCTGGGATGGAACCTGGAGAGCCCAGGGACTAGCACAGGTTTGGTGGAAATACCCTTCTACCCGTGCAAGCCAAGTTTTGTTTCCCAGATCACGTGTGGGTCAGGTTGGGTCATCTGTTGTCTCCTGACAGGTGATGCCCAGTTTTAAGGATGGACAGAGGTTTCATTTCATGTGCTGGATTGTTTTCCTCTCTGGGAAAGGGGTGCCTCATAACCACTGCGAGTCATTTCCCCTCTGTGAGTCAGACTGGGGCCTCTTGCATGGTATATATTGGGTCTAACCATTGAACCCAAGCTCACTGAAAAGGAACAGAAACCCAGACTGGTTATGAGAAAAGAAAGTGTCGTTGTGCCAAGCCCTGGGGGATTTGCCCCACAGAATGGAGACACCCACCCGGGCTCTTTGCTTTATCACAAATACTTACTTTGAACTTAAGTTTGCAGAGTCTGGTGGCCATGAGGAGATCTTGCTTTTCAGTAAAAAAAGTAAAGGTAGTGTTTCCACCTCCTGGGGCCACAGCAAAAAGCAATAAAGGTAAATGTGACCTCATAAAGCATCAAAAAGCAGAAGATACACCACAGCCACCCAGCTGAGCACTCTTTGGACACAAACTCTTATAGACCCTTCTCATAATTTTGTTTGGGGCTTGGCAATGACAGATGAATGCCTGAAGCTGGCAGTGCAGCAGATGAGGAACTCATCCTGCTTCTTCTTCCTCCTCCCTCCACCTCTCTCTTTTCGTGCCTCTGCAGCAGACGCAGCGCTGTGCCTGGGTGTGAGCACTGTGCATGGAGCTGTGAGTGCAGATGCACTCTGTGCACCACGGGCGTGTTTGTGTTGCTATCCCTGAGCTCAGTGTGCCTTTCCCTTTCTGCTTCCCCTTGCTGGTGTACTGCTCCAGCAGAAACCTTCCTGGAGCTCCCACCTTCTTCCCACGTGGAAAGAAGCTATTGCAGTTTCTCCCACTTCTCCCTGCCTTTGTGCCTGTACCACATCACCCTGTAGTCTCTAACAACTTGTGCTGATGCTTGGGATGCAGATGGCCCAGCTAATGGGGCTCGAGCAGTAAATCTCCATTACTGGGGCCAGTTTTGCCGTCCCTCGCTGTGGCCCTGACCCTCACCTCGCCCAGGCTCTTTTCCCTGGGAGGCCGGAGTGGAACAGGAATTCCTCCTGATGTCAACGATGTTCCTGGCACAAAGGAAAGCGTTGGGTCCTCCTGGCCTCATCAGCTGTTATTTTGGAGGCTGGCTCCTCTTGCAAGGTTTGTTCTTCCCTTCCCTGTAATTCCCAGGGGCATTTTGCAGACACCCCAGCTCTTCCTCCCAAAGGAGGTGTGTGAACAGCTTTATCTGGAGATCTCACGCCTCCGTGTGAACCACCCCCTCTAAACTGTCCCTGCACTCCCTTTTCCCTAAGGACAGGGGCAGGAAGCATGCATGGAGAGATTTACAGGTATTGGGGTTTTTAGTGGGAACACATCACGCTGAGGAAGCAGAAAGCTGCCTGGAACTGAAAAATGGCCTCGAAACTGTGGCCACTGGTGCAGGATCAACCCTTTCTGTTGACTTCCCCACACTGTCTGAATCTATTTTGAACATGTGCATTTCTCTGTGCAGTCTAAATATTAAGCATAGCTTGACTAAGGGTTTGCTTAAACCAGGGATGGACAAATACCTGAAGGTCATAAACACACAGCTGAGTAATTATTTAGAGTGGTCTAAGGGATATAACTATGGGTAATGGGATGAATGGAGGAAAGGAAAATGCAGTGCAGTTGTCAGAAAATTCTCCTCAGGTCCCTGCTTAGTGCTGCAGAGGGAAACATGTAGGTCCTTGATAAACCTGGAGGGCTGATTTATGGATTGATACATGAAATGAGGGCAAAATCCCCAAGGAGAAGCAGTGAATGGCCCATCTCCTGAGACTCTGCAAACTCAGCTTTGCAGATCTGGTAGATGAGGGGCCGTGGAGCACCAGGGCAGGAGAGGAGCAGTTTCACTGACAGATATTGTTGGCTGATGACCAAATGACTAGAAAATGCCCACAAATAAGGCTGAAAGTGAGGAACTGGTTTCTAGTGAAGGAGGGGATGAAACTCTGGGCCAGCCCTGCTGGACTACGTGAAAAAGCTGGTGGGTCTGGAGATGGAGCAGCTCGCGTGGGGCAGAGCTGGTTTTGCGACCCAGCTGCTCACAGGTGACGAATGTGGCAGCCTCCAGGCAGTTCTAAATTCCTGTGTGATGCACTGTGTGAGGCCAGGTCCATCCTCATGTCTCCACTGTTATGCTGCCAATAATAATCAGAGCTCAGGGAGAGCAGCGATTTTCCTTGGCAAACATCTAGACGTTCCCCAGTGCATCTGGAGAGCTTCTTCTAACTTCAGTGGATGATGCATCTTGGAACACTAAGGGCTTATGTCTGTATCTTGTGAAAACACACCTCAAAAAATTGCTGGAATTGATTTGAGAGATGTGCTGAGTTACCTTTGTAACGTTTCTACCTCAGCATCAGTTGTCTTGGAGATGGCTGCATCCTCTACCAGGGTGAGATGGGTACCAAGGACCAAAAAGGGCTCTTCTCATCTAATCTCCCTTTCTTCAAAAAGTAACTGCAAGAAAAATTAAAACACAGTGCAGTTTCTAGAAAGCCCTTTGCACAGCTGAGTGTGGCGTTTCCAGAGGATCCTCCCTCTCCTGGCATGTCCCACTCTTAACACAGGATGGGAGTTTGTTCTCCTGGGACTTTCTCCTCTCCACATGGATGGTTGAAAGATGTCTTGAAAGGACCTGGGGAGATCAAGGGCTGTGAGTGTGAGGAGCGAGGCCAGGGGCTGACGTGGTCCTTTCTGGTATCATGTCCCGCATGTTGTCCCTCAAATAGGTGTGAGGGAGAATGGAGGATGGGGCTGCTTGTGTTCCCATAACCCTGCCCCATGGGAGGACAAACAGCCTGGGACCGACTGTGAGGAGTGGGGGACTTTGGGGGCTGCTTTGTGAGGGTTTTTGTGTGCCCTGAGCATCCACAGCGTTGCCTTCCTGGGGCTGTCGGTTCCTGGCTCCTGATGCTGGCAGGAGCTGGGCTCGGAGCACGGCCATGCTCCGTCTTCCTCCATCCTGGCATGGCATTCACCATCTCCTCCTGCACTGGTTTGTGCCACTTTACTGCTTCCTGCTCCCCAGCAATATTTTACATCTTGCCCAGTAACGCTTGGTTTCCTTAATAGCGTCTCATGTGGGATTTTATCAAAGGCTTTAGGACAATCCCAATAAATTATATCTACTGATTTCCCTTTATCCATTGTTTTGTTGATTCCATCAGAAATCCTCTCCCAGAGAAGACGTGGCAGGCTTTGCCTTTAGAAGCCAGCCGGGCTTGTTCTGTTTCTATCTTAGCCATTTCACATTTCAATTAATTTTGAAACATTGAATTATTGTTCTCAGTAGCCCTTGGAAAGAACAATCTGAGGAACAACGCTGGCTTGTGCTGCACCTTGGATCTGCACATAACAGTCATAGTTCCTGGTCAAGAGGGGATGCTTTTGCTGGGATGTTTGCAGAAGTGGTGCTCGTGTTGAGACACCATCCCCACTTCCAGGATCTGGGGTTTTCCCAGCAGCAAAGGGATGCATCTGAAATAATCTGCACTCCAAAAAAGCCCAGCTCACCTCGGAGCACAAACGCAGGAGGCTGCTCGTCCCCTGCGATGTCAGCTGAGCACTAACTCGCTCCGGCTTTGTCCTTGAAACCCAAAGAGCGGGAGTTTGCCGCCAGGCTTGCTGCGGCTGTGAGGAGCGGGGAGGAGGCGGCGAAACCGGCCCGCCAAGGGTTAATAATTTCCATTGCAATTGTGTCATCTCTTTGGGGACCTCTCGCTCATTTCGCGAGCGGGCGCTGAAAGCCGAGGCACAGGGGCTCGTTCTTATTCAGCTGCACGCAGCTTCAGAAGCACCGGACGGCCGCGCAGCTGGGCTCGGCCACCTCGGCCTTGCAGATGGATGGAGAGAAAGGATTTGTGTGCCTGCGTGTGCTTTGCTTGCGTGCGCGCGCGTGTGTGTCTGAAACCTAATTGTCTGCTGTCTAATCCGTCAGCCGGGGGGACAGCTTGCACAAGCCCCTTCCAGGCAGGCTGATAAATGCAGCGCTGCCAGGCCCCTCTGCGAGGCAGTTTGGTTTAATTGGGATTGCTACGTGCACGGACTTGGCGTGCGTGGAAGGGATGCTGCGCGAAGGGAAGTGCGTGGCCAGGCTCCCAAGGGATGGCCCCTGTGTCCAGCCGGGCTCCCGGCGGGATCCTGGGAAACGGTGTTTAGTGAAGAGATGTGAGTGCAAGCCGGTGCTGGATGGGTGAGGTTAAGGGTGGCTCCGTGTCCTGTTAAACCAGTGACCACCGCTCTTATGGACTTTGTACCTTGGGGCAGTTCAGTGCCCCCAAGGCTGGGCTGTAAATACACCCGGCTGATGGGATCTGGAGATCACCCAGGGTGTGACACAGAACCTATGGACATCAGTGTGCTGGCTTGGAGATGTCGCCTGCCATCTTCAGCGCAGCATAAGGAGCTGTGCAGAGCTGTCCCCTGCTCCAGCTGTCCCCTGCCTGTCCCCCCAGTGACCAGCACCTATGAATCTCTTGAGCATCTCCCAGCCCTGAGCACATGGCAGCTCAGGGACTCCCCAAGCTGAAGTGGCATTTCATCTTTAATACCCCTCAATGGATTTCCCATGAATTTGTCTAGTTGATTTTTGTAAACATGTAAGTTTTAATCATCCCCAGAGAGCTGTGGCAAGGACTTCACTGCTTAACCATGCACGGTGTGGGGAACCGTCTCCTCTTGTTTCTTTTGAACCTGCTGCCTCTTAATGTTATTGGATATCTCCTAATTCTTTTATTGGGAGACGCAGTGAGCAATCAATCTTGGTTCACCCTCTTGAGGCCACAAGTGTGCCTCTCTGGCTGCTGCTTTTCCAGGCTGAGATCTTCCTCCTTTGGACTAATTTTTTTTTTTTTATTATCCTGCTCTAGATCTTTTTCCAGCTCTGCTGGTGATGTCAGGAGTCCGCGTGTGGCGACATTCTCATCCGTTGTGTAATTAAAGGTGATGTCATGATTACAGCAGATGGTATTTGCATCAGCTTTGGTTGCTTAGTGCATGTTGATGTCAGAGGATCCTTGTGTCCTGCCCAGTCATGAGAACTTCTCAGAGGCTGCTGATACAAAGCCTGAGGGTATTATAATAATATTTAGCCTTTGAGTTCTCTGTCTGAAAGAGGCAGGCCCAGGTATTATTTATCAGGAATCACTCACTGTGCTTTGCAAGATATTCCTGACTTAAAGGAGTGACATGTCCATGTTGTTTCCTCCTCCAGATGCAGTCACCTCCAGACTGATACCCACCAACTCTTCCATCATAAATGTACACCAAGTTTCATGACAGGTGATTTGAAGGCATCATGCTTGCAGGTGAGGGATTAGAGGATGCCAGACTGGCCACTTGTGTAGGCACCTCCCTCATTGCTGAAAAATAACAGTGTTGTGCTGCTTTATCCCAAACCTCAGCAGGGTCCCAGAGTTGCTGCAGGGTTTGGAAGCCAAGAGGCAGGAGCAGGGTGCCCAAGTCCAGGGTTGCCCTGGCCCAGACTGGGTCATGGTGTGGCACCTCCACCCTGTTCATCCTGTGCTCCCCTGCCCGTGGCTGCCCCTGGCCTGACGTGTGACCAGTTACCAACAGACCCCCAGCCAGTACCCTGCTCTCCTGCTGCTCTCTGCTTCCCCATCCCTCCTCCTCCCTCTCCCTTTCTCCCTTTGCCCTCTCTTTGCTTCTCTTTCTCTCCACACCTGCTCCTCTCCTTCCCTCCCCTTTTCTCCTTCCTCCTCCTCCCCTCGCTTCTCTCTCTATCCTCTTATCTCATCCCCTTGTTTTTCTCCTCTCTGCCTGTCCAGCTGATTTACATGCACGCTGCGTTGAAGCAGCTCAGCTGGATCTAATGCCTCCTGCCGTGAGGAGCAGAGCCGTCTCCGGACTCGGTGCGGAGCTTCCCTGGGCAAGGGCTGGGAGGTCCTGTGTGCACCCCACCGCCTTGGCCCACGCTTTGGCCCCTTTCTGCATCACCTTTTGTTCTTCATCCCCTCTCTTTCCTTTCTACATCCTTTAGCTGATGCTGCTGCCCTCACTGGTGTCTTCTCCATTTCTCCTGCCAGGTCCCCAGCCCGTGTGCCCACTCCATCCTCGCTCCTGGGTGGGTGCATGAGGATGGACCAAAGCCCTGCAGCCAGCCTGGGGGATAGTTTGCTGTGACTGGTGCCATTCCTGTGGCCTTGGCACCAGTGATGACCTGAAAACCTGATGTTGAATATTCCCAGGCGGAGCCTGTGGGTCTCCCCTTCCTCCACCTGAGTTGTGATGTGGGAGCCTGGGGCATCTCTCCTGTGCCCTCATGGCCCTTGCTGCTCATGGAGCTGGGATCGATGTGCCTGCTATTCCCTGGCTCTAATCACTCCCGTTTCCATTCTGCTGATTTGCATTTCCGTGAGAGGAAGATGCCCTGATTAATATCCCCTCAGAAGAGCTTTATTGCGATGGCTCCTGCCTCTCTAATTGGAAAGTGGTCTTAACCTTTCATGCAAGTGGCTGGGACACT
This sequence comes from Eulacestoma nigropectus, assembly GCA_013397775.1. Taxonomy (NCBI): domain Eukaryota; kingdom Metazoa; phylum Chordata; class Aves; order Passeriformes; genus Eulacestoma; species Eulacestoma nigropectus. Next base: position 78,935 of record VZTE01001759.1, read on the forward strand.
CCCTGACTACCAGAAACTCCATGAAGGGTCTTGCTTGTCCTGAATTCCAGGGGATTGGGAGTTTTAGAGGATCCAACTCTGCCTCTGAAGTGGGGTGGGGACCCCTCAGCCCAAGGAGGACTCTCCTGGGCATCATACCTCTGATACCAGGGATGGGACCATGCACAGCACAGTGGGTTGTCTAAACAGGAGTCAAGGAAAGGGATTGTAGCAGCTGGATGTGCTGGGATGATCCAAAACCAGTGAGCACCCAGCCAGCCCTGAGCAAGCAGCTTGATGCTCCCCAGATCGCACCCACGTGCCAGTGAAGGGGCCGTGGAGGAGAGTGTTCATGTGGTGTCAATAGAGCTGTTTCCATTTACCTTCCCGTGGCTGGGAGGCAGGATCTGACCTGGCAGCTGGGATTCTACAGCTCTTGCTCCCCGGGGAGTCCCAGGCCCACCACTAACCCGCACTGGCAGCTTGAAAGCCTGCCTTGCACTTAGCTGCTTTCTGATCTTCAAAGGCTCTGAATGCCCAAGGAAATCAGACCTCGTGCCTTTTCTTCCCATGCAGTCCCCAGATCCAGACTCTCATGCAATTTATTATCCCTGACACGTGCCACTCCCTCCCTGGCTGTGCATGGAGAGGGAGCATCACTCTGCCGCTCTTCCTTAGATACTGGAGCCGGCCACCCTGGCCATGGTGCGAAGCTGCTGCTCCTCGTATGCTCCCCATCCCGTGAAGTTCAAGGCAGGGCCAGGGAAATGTGCTGGCATTGGCACTGCCAGCTTCATCCTGGCTTCCCAGTGATGTGCCCTCTGGCTGAGGCTGGCAGCCGCCTGCTCCAGGCAGGTCCTGGGGTCTCCTGCCAGCGGGTTTTGCTGCTCCATCCCTCCAGCCAGGGTTGGCCATCCCCGCAGTGCCAGATGCAGAGCCTGTTTTGCCTCTGCCCATGGCTATTTTATTAAGACCCTGACTTGCCTCCCTGGTGCTTTTACCTCCCCTTCCCCAATCCCTCTCCTTCTGAGGTTACAGAAAAGATTTTGGGTTTATTTTTAATTATTTTTTAATTTTGTTATTTAAGCTGGTTTAGCGGCTGCAGCAGTGAGTGTTCCTGATAAACAGCCCGGGAGATCCAGAGAATAATCTCTCTGCTTGGTGACGGCACAGGCGCCTATCGCAGCTGCTGGCAGCACGCTAAAAAGCCGTCCTCATCTGCTGCCTGCTCTATCATCCCAGGGAGGGAGAAATTGCCTCCATCCTTAATCACAGAATTTGAAATCCCAGCTAGTCTGCACCTTTTATTTTTCAGGTTCACAGTGTTTTGCAGGGTGGGCAGAGGGAGAAATATGCAGCTCTTAGATGGAAGCAGGAGTTGGGGAAGGGACTGGGACGAGGTGGGTGAGCAGCAGCTCTTTTCCCTTTCCCTTTGCAGGTATCTCCTGGACTTGCCACCCCATGATGATTTCCTGGAAACTGTCTCTTCAGGGAGGTGCATTAAGGCTGTATTTTTAATAGAGTCGCAGAACACCGTACTCATGGGCTGTTGTGTACTCTGAAGGTTTGTGTAACACCACTGTGGTTGGAGAGGGTGCATGCACTGACAGCCACATGTTCTGGAGCCCCAGTGCCAGGGCAGCTCACTGAGAGGTGCCAAGGAAATATGGTAAAAAGAGCAGATGAAAGGATAGAAAAACACAAGGAAGAGCTGAGGTGTGTTGTTATTTCCTCACCAGTGAGAAAGATGCTCAAGCTTGTCCCTGTGTCATAGACCAGGTCAAGGAAAGCAACTGGGTTTGTGGCATAGGAAGGGCCCAGGTTTACAGACCTTGTCCAGGCTGGTGCAGGATGCAAGGTCCTCAGCCACACAGGTAATGAGCCCCGCCTAGAGAATGTGTGATGCTAAAGCCATAATATCTGGCAGGGGGTGGTTCTGGGGTACAGAAACACACCTCAGTATCCCTCAGCGAGTGCAGAGCAGTGAGGGAATGGAAGGTGCCTCTACTCTATGCCCAGTGCCACTAAGTGACAGCGTGGCACCGTGGGCTGTCACTGCTGACAGTTGCTCAACCCAACAGTGGGAACACAAGCGCCCGCCATGCCAGAGACTGGCGTCGCAGTCGCTGGAGATTGCCTTTAATGAGACAGATAAAGCAAAATGAAAAGCAAATTAAGATGCAGGGCTGTGGGAGCTGTCTTGAATGCAGTGCTGTGACTTTCCTGGGGGGAAGCTGGGGTTGCAAATGATGGTGGAGGCACTGCAGAGGCAATTGTAGGAGATGGCCATCTCGGATGGGCTCAAACCACAGAGCCCTTGAATCCTTCCCAGTGCCTTTTGCAGGTATCCTACTTCTCCAGAACCCACTGTGAGATATGACCTTTGGTCTCAAGGTGCACGAATAATGGTGTCTCAGCTCCCCTGTCCTTCTCCCATCTCCAGTGGTTGGAGTGGGTTTGGGAAGCCCTGCAGTTGCAGGAGATAACTTCTCAACCATGTCCCAGTGATGCTGATGGAGATTGCTGGCTCCCTGCAGCAGGGCTGCTGTGGTCCAGGGCTGTCTGGGATGTTGGCAGTCCATCTTAAGCTTTCCACTGAGCTCAGAGCATCTGGGCTATTTCTGTAAAAATCCTGTGCTGGGTCAGGAGGCAGGGAAGGGGCTTTTGCTGCAGCCAGGTCTGTTCTTAAGCAGAGAGTGTTTAACACAAAAATCCCTCCTGTTTCTCAGCAAAAAAACCACTCAGGTGTTGACTATCAACGTGAGCAGCATTGCTCAGGCAAATGGTGTTTACACCCCGAAGCCTTCAGACTTTTTAGATTTTACCTGCTTCTCTGCAGAAACCCCTTGAGAAAATGTTACCGAACAAGGCAATACTTGGGTGGATAAATTGCCTGGAACAAACGAGCTGGAATTTGTACGATCTCATTCTTCATGTAAGAAAGATGTCACTCCTTAAGCAGTCCCTGGGGAAAATGCCCACCCTGGGGAGTGTCACCCTGGGCTGCCTGGGGTGCCCATCCCCTGATTTGGACCGAGCTGCCTGGGTTTCCATGCACTGCAGTACTTTTTGCCATCCCTTCCTGGGAATCATGAGTGGAATCACAAACAGGAAAAGCAAGTTCTCATTTCCCTCCACCCCCCTCCCTACCCCAGCTGTTGAAGTGAGGTGTCGAGGGGGAGGTTTGGTGCTGCATTTTGCTGGTTCTGTGGGAGCTGATCCCACGGCCAAAGGCATTTGGGGACACACCCCCTCTGATCATCATTGCTTGTCCCTCTCCTGGTGCAGCTATTGCTGCCTCAACTTCCCAGGAAGCTGCCTCCAACACTCCCCAGTCTAAAACCACACTGGTTTAGAGAACCAATATCATCCCTGCTTCCATGTCTCATTTGCATATATTTGCATAGCACGCAGGTTTATGGGAGGGGAGGAGGCGCTGGAGAGGCACATTCTTTATTCCTCTTTTTTTCTTTTTTCTTCTCCCCTTTCAGCAGAATTGTATTTATTTACTTAAACCCAGTGCTGCTGCTCTGAGGGGCTCACTCCCAGCTGGGTCCCACGGGTGACTCAGTGGTGGGGGCCTAATGCAAGCTGGGAGTAAACTTACTGAATTTTCACTCACTGTAGGTGATTGTGTGGGGCCTGGCCCTTGCCCTTCTTCCTACAGCATCTTCTCTCGGGGGGCTCTGGTGCTGCCTGGCCTGGGAAGGGGGTAAAGATTTCCTCCCCCCAGCTCCCAACTTGTGATGGCCTTGTGGGAGGGAAAAAACACCTCAGTTTCCCCCAGGGTTTGCTGGATTTTCCCTTCCCTGTGTGTCCCTCTCTAGGTTTTGGTGCTTCCTTGACACTCCTGAAGGGCTGTTCCATCTCGGATCCAGTGGAATTTGACACTTCTCTTGGGAAACGGCAAACCCTTTCCCTTGGGATGGGTTTCAGGAACCCCAGAAATGGCCCTTCTGATCCTGAAAAAGGTACCTCATTTCCTCCTGCCATAGCCCCCACCCACCTCTAGATGCTAGGAATGTGGGCAGCTGGGATAATACATGCTCAGGGGGATGTGGTGACCCCAAAATAGCTCCATCCCTGTGAGCAACCAGGAACTGGACAAACGAGCTGGTGCATCTTGGTGTTTTGGTTCTCATTTGCTGGTGGACCCAGAGGGATTTGGGAACTGTGGGATCATCCTGATCAGTCACAACACTGCTGGGGTACAGCTAATATTGCTTGTCATAAAAAAATTTAAACAAGTGGACCCAACCAACTCCTCTGCCTGTTCCTCTGTTCTCCTTCGTCTTGGGCACATCCCTTTGCATCTCTGCCACACTGTCCTTTGCTCTATGATGGGTGAGATCGAAGAACTCCTTTCCAGCCTACTGAGGGAGAAGGGCAGATGAGCAGGACAATATCATCTTGGTCTGCCACCAGTGGGGCTGTGCAGACACTGGGCTCCCGTCAGCTGGATTTCTTCCTCCCCCAGGGCACGAGGAGGAGAGACCAGGCTGTGTGCATGGATGGGGACGACAGCACAGGGTAGGTGAGAGTGGCCATTGGCACATAGGGTGAGGGGAGCTGAGTTCCTGGAGCAGTGAGGTGCAGGGCATTGGGATGTTGTGAACCAGCCCCGGGCATGTGGAGCCGTCTGGAACATCTCGCACTTGGCTGGGGTTTAATTTTTTATGCGAAATCCTGTTTGCAGCGAGCGCGGTGTTGCGGCTCCCGGTATTGCAGAGTGCGGAGGCGAACTGCTGAGCTGCCGGCTGTGCTGAGAGCCGGCTCTAGCTGGGCAAGGGGGAGAGCTGGCTGGCTGTGACCAGCACGGCCCAGCATGGCTCGGCTCTGCCATCCCCGTGCACCTCAGAGACACCCGGGCAGGGCGGTGTGGCCAGTGGGGGCTTGGCTGTCACCGGCCACAGCTGGGGTATGCAAGAGCTGGGCTGGCAGCACAGCAGCGCTTGGCAGAGCTCCATGCTGGAGAACATCTCCTTTAAGACCTGGACTCAGAAAAATCTAGAGCATCCCCTGGAGTGAGAGCCACAAAGCCCTCAGCCTGGACAGGCAGAGGGCTCAGGACACAGCCCGCTCTTGGCTCCAGTGCCCTCTCGCTCCCGAAGCTTTCCAAGCTGCCCGGCTCAAAGGCTGTTTGTCTTCAGCTTGACCGTTCCTCCACCTCCCCCGCCTATCTACTCTGCTTCCTCATTCTCAGTGTTGGGTTGAGCAAGAGCAGAGCGGAGCCTCCTCGGGATCAGGGTGAGCCCGGGGGGGCCTCCAGTTCCAAGTTCCTTTTTTGTTGTTGTTGGGTTTTTTTTCCCCCTCTATTTTTTTTTTCTCCTTCTTTGCTCTGCACACAAAGCTGGGTTATGATGAAACTCCAGCTCTGCCTTGCTCACAGCATTCATGCACGGCACATGCTGGAAATAATTGTCCTTGGTGGAGCTCTGCAAACTGCAGAGCAATTTAACTGAAAAGAGGTGGAAAGGAGCTTTTTTTCTACACATGATGTTTGAGGCTCAGTGCAGCCCCAGCTTCACCTACAAGGGGGATTGGAGGCAGGCGTGGGCTCAGGCTGGATCTGCAAGCCCTGCGACCGCGGCCATGTAGTGCCAAGCCTGAGTTAACGTCCCTTGCCATTCAGCAGCACTTTGTACGCTGAGCTTGACGTGGCTTTGCTCTTCTCAGCCTCAAGCTGTAGCTGCCTGCAATGCCCCATGTAGTGCAAGCACTGCAATGGGTTCAATATCAACCCTCCTGTTGGTTTCTCCAAGTTTGGGATCAGATGCTACAGCGGGAATTTCTGTAGGTGCCAAGTCATGCTGATAAGGGAAATATGTTGGGTGCTCTCTATGTGTAGAGTCTTCCACACAACTGGGCCTCTCCTTTACGTGCCTTAAGCCACAGGTGATTTTGTGAGTCTTGCTTTACGTTTTTAGGTGTTCAAACTAGCTGGGGAAGGCCTGCTTGGAATGTCTTGTCCATTGCATTATTTTGATGGGCAGACAGAAGCATAAGCTGAAAGAGTAGGATTGGCTCCAGGACCTTTTGGAGGTGTTTGGAGCAAGGATTTTGTCTGATCTGCTTTAAAGAAAGGGCCTGTCTTCAGTGCAGAAAGACAGGGCAAGGATGTAGAAGCCCCAGCCACCATAAAACCTCTTTGAATGAGATTTTGTCTTGCCCAATGAGAGCTCCCTGTCCTGAGCCTTCAGCACGTGCCAGCAGGAGTTGTGTGTGGAGAGTGTGTGCTCAGCACCATTCAGGATATAACTCATTCTTTGGGTTGCTCATTAGTCATACCACATCCTCCTTCTCCAGTTCGCACAACAGAACTGCAGTTTGTCAGGATGTGTTGTGGAATTTCTGTCCACAAAACTAATTTTTCTTCAAACTTCCCTTTCTTTCCAAATGGACAACCCATTTCCCTGTGACACTGCTCTTGGTCATTGTTGTTGTTCATCTCAGCTGGCTTAGCACTTCACAGTTAGTCAAGGTCAGATGTGACTGTTTTCTGATCCCATTGGGATAAAGACCAAATCCTTTTGCTGTGAAAACTTGGGGCACAACCATCAACCCCTTGGTGAGGAGGACCTTGCCACTGCTTTTTTGGTTTCACCAGCTTCTGATCTCTAAGTACCAGGTGGTGTGAGGAACAACGTACAACCTCTAAACTGTTTTCTCCTACCGACTCAGGAAGATGTGACCTCACATGTGCTTCTCGGAGCTCTGCAGAAAGAGGCTTTTGCATTATTTACTCTGTTTTGGAGCTGGAGCCAGACCTGACTCTGGGCTTGTTCAGTTAAAGGCAATAGAGGTGGGAGTGAAGCCCTCCCAGTAACACCATCAGAGCCACTGGAGCTGGGCTCAGGTTTCTTCCCTGGCTGGTTCTCCTGGCTCAGCAGAGTCCGGCCCTGTTCCCTCCTGGTGTAACGCTGACACGGGAGTTTTTAGCTCAGCTTAGCCCTGGTGTAGCTTCCCCAGTCACCACCCACCAGTCAGGCTTTGTGCTTGGGGTGCTCCATCCCAGCTGACCTGGGGCCAACCAGCCCTTTGCAGACACTCAGTGGTGAGGCAGAGCCAAATTCTTGACTTCTGGCCCTTCAGCAGTGACCAGGGTCGGTATGGGGTGGGGAGGAGGAGGAGGAGGAGGAGAAGAGCTGCAGTGTCAGCCCCGGTTGGAGTCTCCCCACCCCCGCGCCCAGGGAAGAGATCCCAGTGAGGTTCCTTGCCCACTGGCAGACGACTTTGCCCCCATCCATCCACCCTTTCTCAAGCACAGAGCCGGGAGTGGGGGATCCATTCAACACCTGCTTTCCTTTCCCCCTCCTGCCACCCTCATCCCCCCAGTTCTCCCCCAAAAATCTTGCATCATCTAAAAAACCCCACATTCTCTCTGGCTGCTTTTTCTTGCTAACCTCCGCTCTCTTTGCCTCTCCTCCCCTCCCTCCCTCCTCTCCATCTCCCTCCCTCCCTCTCTCTGGGGGGAAAAAAGGTCATTGCGCAAATGATTAGTCAGAGCTCAGTTGCTGTAGCAACCGGCTGCTGGAACTGGGACAGGCGTGCAGCGAGGACAACGGAGAGGTCGAGCATCAGCCGGGCTGGGGGAGCCCAGCCTTTGTATGAGCGCCCAGGAGCCGGGAGCCGGGCGCTGTGGAGCCCCCAGCTCCGCTCCACGCGTGGGGCCCTTCCACCGCCAGCCCCGACCGCTCCCTCGGCTGCGGCGCCTTCGGTTGCCGGCATCTCGATGCCACCGTGGAGTCGGTACGGCCTTGGTGTTTCTCTGGTGTCTCTTGGCGTGCTGGCAGCGTCCCTCACCGGGAGGGAGGGTCCTGCTCTCGGCGGAGTGGCCACGGAGAGGGGCACATCGCGGGTTCCTCCCAGGGAACGCATGCCGCTGGGGTTCAGGGCTCCGTGTCCTCTTGCAACATCCCACACATGAAATATGAAGCCAAGTTCCTCCTGATCCTTCACGAGGAACCAGGCGTTAACTGTGTCCTGCCCAGTTCCAGTTCCAGAGTGCTGCAGTCCCTCTGCCTTCAGTCCCCAAGCAGCTTCAGACAGAGGCTTTTCCAAATCTTCCTTCTTTCCTCCCTGCCCTAAAATTGAGGACAGCAGTCTGGCATGCAGCATCCATGGGCTGCTTGGCCTTAGAGTACAGAGCAAGAGCTCTTCTGGGAGCGCTGGGGCCACATGCACGGTGGTTTTCATCACTGTGGTCTTCATCACTGTGGTCATGATCTCCCAGTGGTGTTTTGCCAAGGCTGCTGGGGACCCTGCAGTGCTGGTTCAGCCTGTCCCAGCCAAGCCCCAGCCTGGACGGTGGGGCCGGGGAGGGTCGGCAGCAGAGCCAGTGGCAGCACAGGCACAGACCCCCTCCAGCTGTCTGGTGGGATCCTGTGCTGTGCTGCAGAACTGGGGAGGATGGAGGGGGGACCCCATCTCAGTCCTCGCCCTGGGCACTGCAGCACCTCGGCTCTCCCCTGCAGCCCCCAAGGTGCTGCTGCATGGGCCCTTCAGGGGACCTCCATGAGTGAATAGGGACCTGTTCCCAGCACCAGCTCCCTGCTGTGGAGAAAATATCAGTTCTAAATTGTGTGGGGTGAGAGAGCCTTGCCACTGGACTCTCTCCATCCCTGCTGTTCCCCTTGCACACCAGTCCTTCGGGGGCTGAAGAGCAGTTTATTTTCCAGTGTGCACTGCCTGGGTCTTTGAGTAAGCTGCTCCTCGCTCTTTGTGTGTTGAGCAGTGGTTTGGGGTCTTGCTTCCATCTGGGATGTGTGTGGAGTGTGAATGGCCTTGAGGTTGCAGGGGGCTTTGAGACCCCCACAGGAAAGTGCTGGGGAGGAGTGATGCAGTGGGCCAGCTGGAAGTTGGTGCGAGTGCTGCTGGGGAGGGGATGTAAAACTTCTGCTTTGGACTCTGGGCAGGATTTTGGGAATGTCTTTGGTCTCTTGCTCAAGGTTGAGCTTTGTGCATCCATCTAGAAAGCTGTGGGCTGGCGTCCTCAAGCCTAGGAAATTATTTTAGTCTGACTTTGTGGGAAACAGCAGGAAAGGGCTATTTATGCAGAAAATGGCTTCCAATAAACACGCTTCCTTTGGGAGTGGAGAGAAATTGCTGAGATGTGCTGGAAGTCTTTTCACTTTCCTGGGACTGTCCTTATTGCCAGGAGCGAGCCAGCCACGCGGCACGGCCACGCCGGCGCTCGGCGACGTTCACTGCCCTGCTTCAAACCCCTGTCCCCAGCTCTCCATCACCCTGCGGCTGGAGAGGGGCTTCCAAGGGCACCTCTCGCTCTGCCTTGCCCGCTGATGCTCCTCTTGGTCCTATGAATGGTCCTCCAAACCTCTTGAGATTTCCCTTGGATCCCAGCATTTCCTTCTTGCCTCCATTTTTTTGGAGCTGTGTGATTGCAGAGCACTGGCGGGGGGGTTGTTGGTTTAAGGGCTTCTTACCTCATGGTTGCAGAGACGAGCTTAGCAGAGTGACGTCAGAGTGGCCTACAGGCTCGAAAGCCAACAGGGAAATAAAAGCAAGGCAATCGGTCCTCTTTCTTTTTCCTTCCTTTTTTTTTTTTTTCCTTGAAAATCTCATTGTTTTAAAGGCTCTTCCCTGATTTTTCCAGTGTCTGGAAATCTTCAGGAGCTCTAAATGCTTGGGGTTTGCCATGCTGTTTTGCTACTTTTCAGTCTTTTTTTGCCTTTGGAGGTGGTGAGTAAATCCTGCAGATTGAGCCCAGCTCACTAATATTTCAGATTATTGAAAATAACGGAAGAAAGGAAGAGTGAATGAATCTGAAGCCTCCAGGAGAGGGCCAAAAATCCCTGTGACTCACTCAAACACTACTTCTGAGCTTGAAAACACAAAATAATGCCTGTTTCTTGCTGCCCCTTGCAATGGGCCAGGAGTTCATAACCATCCAGAACTTGGTTTGGGTTACAGGGCTGCCAGGTTCACATTTTCTTCTACAGATTCTGTCTCTCAAATCCCTGCTCTCTCCTTAAGGAGCCCCAGCGCCCAGGCTAGAGATGGTTGTGCCACTGTTTGAAGGCATCAACCCTATCCTGAGCATCCATGAGCTGGAAGAAGAGTGGAGAAAGCACTGAGGGTTTTTCCTTCTATGGATGATATCCAATTAAGACTTCAGGTAATGAGCACTGTCTGTGATGATTTGGAGCACATCCATGAGTGTATCAGAGCTTCCTGCATAGAAAAGACATAAGAGGGGAGAGCTTGGGAACATTCTAGTGACAGAGGTGGTGCAATCCAAGGGGACAGGGAAGCTTTAAAGCCATTTGGCAAAGCAAGCATTTGCGATTTCGCCCATAGCCCTGCGGCACCGCTCTTCATTGGGAACCACCTGCAGAGCAGGATGTGATCCCTGGCTGCAGAGAATCCCTGAAGTCAGGTGGGATGTGACCAGGGCTGGCTGAGCCTTTCCTGGCAGGAGCGGCTGGGAAGGGGAGCTCAGGGGAGAAGGCGTGCAGCCCTTCCCTCAGCTCTCTTGTCTCAGTGAGTGTGTGCTCCTCCAAAGAAATGTACTTGTGAGCATTTGTCAGTGATTGCCATCGAAGGAGGCAAAAATCTATAACCTGGGGTCAGGCCTTTTTTCCAGGCTCTCATGTCATGAGATTCCCTCCACCTCCTCGCTGAAACTGCAGGGAGCAGCCCCTCTGTGCTGTGTCTCATCTCGCTGACACGGCTTGGCTGTAGCCCGTGTCCGGGAGGTCGCCAGCAGACGTCGGCTGTCGTTGGAAAATAGCTGAAGTGGTGTCCTGGGGACGCCACGGGTCCAGGCAGCTCGAAGTGACCCCATCACTCCAGCTGCCCTGATGGGTGAGTGCCACGTGCTGCCAGCGCTGCCAGCCCAGGCTCTGCTGCAGCGGGGTGGGCGATGCTCCTTGCTGGGGTCTGTCAAGGGAAATCCACCACGGAGTTAATGTGTGCTCTGCTTCCAGCCCTCCTTTGTTAAGGGGTTTGGCCCGGTGCCACGCGGGGAGCGCGGCAGGCAGTGCTGGGGGCCAGCAGGGACAGCTTTTGTTCAACATTGTGGCTCCTCCATGGAAAGGACGGTTGGCCAAAATGGGGCGCGTGCGAGCGCGGCAGTCACTCCGCCTGGGGAGGAGCCCAGCTGCTCCCTCTTCAGCATTGAATTCCCTCGGGCTTTGTGGGAGCATGAGGAAGCTGTTCACTCCCAAACCCCCCTGGGGATTTCACTCATGCTGTGGCAGAGTGCTGTTCCCTGTGTCAGCTGAGTGGGTGCTTAGGTGTCCCATCTGTAACGCCCGGGAGAGACCCCTCAATTCAGTGGCATTGGGGAAATGGGTGGCCGTGACATGAGACAGCTCCTCTGCCCGTCCTGGGTCAGGGCCAGGTCCTGCTCAGCTTTGGTTAAGCCCAGCACAGCTAGCAGACCGCCGGATTTGGCCATCTCCATCTGCTGGAAACACTCCCTGTTTTGCCAAGCCTTTGTTTCCTCCCAGCTCCTCGTTATTTTTCATGGCGTTTTCCCTTCTGACTCTTGTGCTGCTCGAGGCTGTTGGTGCAAGCTCAGCATTTGGGCTCGTGCTTGTTCAGCTGAACATGGATCTGTGCGAGCTGGGTTATTTCTTGTGCTCCCCAGCACAGGTGGTCCCAAAGAGCGAGACTTAGCCCCACCGTGGCTCTTTAACAGCAGCGGGGGAGCAGCACATCCACGTGAACCCAAGCCCCAGAACAGCCCACGGGGAATGACGCAGCGAAGGTGAAATTTCAAAGGGAGACGGGAAGTGCATGGCAAGAGCAGGGGAAGCAGAGGAGAGAATAGCCGGAGCTGACCTCAGCGGGGAGGGGAGCCCGGCCGCACGCATGGAAGGGAAATGGGAAAAGGATACAGCTGGGACCGGCCATGACACCCGTGTGCTCTGCCCCAGCAGTGTCCCGCTTCCCGCTTTTCCCCCAGGATGGGCTGGGGCAATGGGCCAGGTCAGGGCTAGCTCCCAGCACACCAGGGCTCCTGGCGGCATCCGTCAGGGATTGCCTCAAATGCACCCACTGGGGCAGCTCTGGAGCTCGGCCACAGGCAACCAGGGATGCTCTCGGGCATCCGCATCCCCATGTGCCAGGAGCTGGCAGCCAGGAAACAGCCCTGGTGTGGTGACCGTCAGCTCTGGCTTGCTGCGGACCCGCCCCGGCTCCCCGGGTGCCCTCAGAGGCGGCGCGGGGCAGATCTCGTCCTTCCAACCTTCCCCGGCACGTAGCGGGAGCCGGCGGTGTCACCGCGATCAGGGCTGCCTGTCGAGAAGCGGCACAAGCCGTCCCAGGGTAGCTGCTGTCCCTTCCAGCGCTCTCGGTTTTGCCCAGGGACGGACGACTTCTTTTTTTTTTTTTTTTTTTTTTTTTTTAAACATGTGGATTTTTATTTTTAGCTGAAAAAAACCCCAGCCTTTAAAAAACAAACACACACAAAGTCTTTTTGTGAAAAATACTCAACATAATGGGATTTTTTTCTTCTTCACGAAACTGAACATTTCTAAACGACTGTGACATTTCTAAATGAAGGGTTCTTCCTGTCCTTCTGCTCTTCCCCCCTCAATCTTCAGTGAAATTTCTTCTTTCCCTAAGCCCCTGTTTTTCTCCTCAGGATATGCTCTTTCAGGAGGAGGCACAGCAACTATAAAGACTGTTTTTCTGGATTTTTTTTCCCCCAAATATTAGAAAATTTATTAAAACACCCCTTTTGAACCTGTTACAATGGAATGAAATTAATTTTGCTTTTTTCCCCCCTTCTTCCAAATAGTTCTTATCTGTCCTTAGTCTTTACTGTGGGAGAAGTGAGATAATAAATGGCAGAAAGCAGATCCTACTCTTTCTTTACTCAAGGGAAAGATTTTTCCATCCCAGTTGAAGTCTTCCTTTGGGGCTGGAGGGCACCCAAAAGCCAACATCTGGAGGTTCATGCTCCTGACCTTCTTTTCCCTCCAGTGGAGGGATGTTCAGAAGGCTCTGAGGGTCTGTGAGGCTGTGGGAGGGCTGGGATTGTCCCAGGGGTTGACCCAGGGATGGTCAGGGTGGATGTGAGGACTTGGGAGCTGGACAGCAGAAACCTCAGGTCCTGGGTTCTGTTCTGGGCTCTCCAGCAGGTCCCAGGTGACCTTGGGGAAGTCACTTCATCACTCTTCACATTCATTTCCCTACCTCGAGAAAAGGAGAGCACTTTCTTTGCACCTGTGGGCTTAGGCAGGCAGCTGATACCTTTTGATCACTGAGGTGCACAGGGATTTGATCAGCCCCCATTGACTTAGTTGGAGCAGAGGACAGTAGTTTTCCTTCCAGGCTGGAAGTACATTGGCTGCTTTTCAAGAGTAGCTACTGGTTTCTCAGAGCTGAAGGCACTGGAGGTGGGGATGCTTCTATCCTTAGACAGCACAGTTCTCTGCACCCTCTTGGCACCCGGGAACATCCAAACCAGCATCCGCATTGCAGAACTTTATCCTCCCTGGTGATCTGAGGGTCTCGCCTGACCCAGCCCAGGAGGCTTCACATGGCTTGGCTGGGATGTGGGGACATGGGCAGAACTCTTGGGCCTTAGAAGAAAACACCTGAGACCAAAACAGGCTGAGGTTGCACCTTCCACTGCAAAAGTCTGGGCTCAGTGGGCCTAATTCAGCCACCCAAATTAAAGTCATGTCACAGAGATCCTGTCAGAGTGGATGGTGCTCCTCTGCCTTGAATACGCAGCCCATCACTTGGAAGGGGACCTGACGAGGAGGTCTCAGGATTGGACTGGTGCTTGTGTGCATGGGAGCCTCTTTTCCCAAACTCAGGGGGAAGTATCAGGCTCATAGGCAGCAGCTGCTGCAGCCCATATGGGAGCCTTGGAACCCCTGGAGCAGGGAAGGGGAGCAAAGCAAACACGCTTTGTCCAGGCTATTTATTTTGTGCTGGGGTAAGGGGTTTTTTTCATTTCAGACATGCGATGAGTGTGTTACTCAGCCATGACTCGAGAACTTGTGAGCAATAAAGTCATCCTGAAGTCTGCCAAAAAAAATCTTCTTAGCACACCCACCTCATCACACGTTCCCACTGTAGCTACTTTGGTGCGATCTGCTGCGGAAAGGCGGCTACCTCGCAGGGAGGCTGCGGTAGCCATCTGCGAGCTTGCGGCAGTGGCCCATGGATGAACCCGTGCCCATCGGCACAGTGCCATGGGTGTCACCTGCCTGGTGACTGGGACCCTTTGCAAGCATCGTCACAAAGATGGTGGGCTGGAGTTTGCTCCAAAATCCAAGCGAAAACAGAGCTGGAAGGGGCTGCGTAGACTGGTGTAATTTTCCTTCCGCAGCGAGGGCTGGGTTTTGGGTTTGGAATGTTGGTTTTGACCTTTTGGGGTCAAGATTGACTTGAGACCTCCATGAGGAGGAGAACCCTGGACACATTTCTCTTACTGCCCTGCGCCAAACCAGCTCCAGCAGGGTTGGCTGGATGTGAGGATGGCTTGAGGCTCCAGAGCACTGCACCAGCCACCGCTGCGGTCTGGGAGTGGTGATGAGCAGAGTGGTACATCCTCCAGACTGCAGGAGAGGAGGCATGCACTGGCAAACCAGGAGAGTGCTGTTGGAAGTGCCTGAGAAAATGCATATTGATGCTAAAATTTGCATTTTTGGGAGCTGACTGGTCTCTTGGATAACGAGCCAGGGTCCAGGGTCCCCCTGTGTGAGCCCTCACCCTCAGGCTGGCCACTCTGCCTGTGGGGTAGTGCAGCCCTCCACTCAGGCACCAGTGGCTCTGGAACTGGGATGATCCTGGAGGTGGATATCACTGCTTGCTGTGAAGGGAAGCCCTGCTCTCCTGAAGGCAGGATGGGTCAGGGATAGGAACAACCCCATGTCAGTGGGGTGGGATGCAAGGGATGGTCTTAGAGACATCCCAGCACCAGTGGGGAGGTGGGACCACGCAGAACCCCTCACCTGAACTACCAGGGTAAAAACCGCCTCTTCCATAGCCTCCTCTCCCCACCCCTTCCCTGCACCGAGGCTCTAAATAATTGATAACACTGATAAATAATAGATCTTGTATTTGCTCCTTCGCTGTCTCTGGCAGGGCGTGTGCGCTCGCAGCCTGGCGCTGCTGCATTAGGGTTACGGGGATGGAGAGCGCGGCTGTTGGGCCGGGGTAGGGAGCTCTGCAGCAGGGAGAGCATTCCGGGGAGATAAAGGGCTGGTTTGATGTGTGTTCATGTGGCGGGGCTGTTTTGCCTTGCATGCCTTTCTCTTTTGCTTTATTTTTTTCCTGGAGTGAAGCCTGGCGCCAGCAGTCTGGAACCAGCCTGACAAGCTTTTGAGTTATGGAAAGGGGGAGGAAGGGGGGAGGAGAGAGAAAGAGGGAGCGAGAGAGGCAGGGAGGAGGAGGGCGAAGGCAGAGGGAGGCAGCTGGGATGTGGATTATTAGGGGAGAACAAGAATACACACAAGAGGCTGGTGGGGTGAGGGCTGGGGGCTACCGGGGCTTGCGGGGAGGGGACGGAGCTGGCTTCGAGCAAGCCTTTCAAAGGAGAATGATTTTTTTTTTTTTTTCATGGAGGGGAGAGGGGGAATTGAGTCATTTTGGGCATGAAACGCAAACCTCGCCGCGTCAAGGAACAAGGAAGTTTTTTAAAGCGCCAATTAAAGGGCTTGGAGAGGTCCGGGGCTTTTAAACAGCCTTGGGAAGGGGGGGGTCCTGGCCGGCGTTCAGGCTGCCGTCCCATCAGGACATTCCTTTCTGCTGAACGCTGCTGCTCCCGGCCCTCTTCTCCTCCTTTTCCAAGCTGCCGTCGAATCCTTTCCAACTCTCGCGTCCGAACCCGGGGAACTTTGCTCCGTTTCATCTCTCGCCGCCTGCCTCCCCCCGGCCCCGGCCTGTGCTCGGCGCTTTGATCACTGAGCTGCCTGCACAGAGAGCCCCGAACCCCCGCACTCAGCACCCCCGGGACGCAGGCGCCAGCAGCCCCTCCAGGGGCTGGCATGGCCAAAAATTCCTCCCCTGCCTTGATGGAGACCCCGTCTGCCATCACATCCCTGCTCAGGGAAGGCAGCTGCTTCAGCGAATTGGTGGCTGCAATGCTGGGGGAAGGAGGGCTCGGCGCCCAAAGACAGGGACCTGGCCCCGCAAAATGGGAGAGGGTGAACTTGCCCCACAGGGGCTGCGAGGGGGTGGGTTGGGCAGCGTGTTTGGAAAGGTCCCGTTGGAGTGCCCACACCTGGGAAAGCCACGTGGTGCTCATGAGGGCTCCTCCTGTGCTAATTCGGGAGGTTCACGGCGCTGGCAGCAGTGTAGCCAGAGTCTGGAGCAAATTCACTGGAGCAGGGGGATGGCAGGCAGAGGCTGGAGCAGCTCCATGGCGTGTTTTCCACTCTAAGACTCCCTCATCGCCTCCCGTGGATGTCCGGCAGCAAGAAGCACAGGAGAGAACACAGCCTTGCTGCTTCAGCCCACCTTTTGGAGCGGGGAGAGAGCCGCAGCACACCAGGGAGTGCCGTGCCTGTGCTCCGGGGGAAACGCAGAGTGCTGGCCAGGGGACGGGGATTTGGAGCCGCTTTGCAGGGGCTTTGTTTGGTTTGGTTTCAGCGCAGCCTATTTAACTCCAACAACTGGTGAAGGCTGGGGAGAAAGGAGCTCTTTGTTACAGGCTGAAGAGCCCCAGGTCTTTAACTCAGCTTGTGGGAAGAGCTCTGAGAAGTTGAGATAGCCCAGGGACAGTCTGATTTTGGGATGGGCAGCTTTTATATCACTCACACCTCTAAAGTGAAGAATGAGAGTGAGGATTTGAATACCCAGCTCCCAAAAACAGCCCAGCACAAGCCCTGCAAAGCACCATCCTCTTTGTCTTTGCAGAGGAGGTGGAAGGGGGAACACCCAGTTTTCTGAAATCTCCATTACAGGTTGCCTCTGAGCTGCAGCTCTTCATAAAAAATACTTCTTTCTCTGGGTTTCCAGGAAGCAAAATGTTGCCCTCCGCTGTTTGCAGCGTAGCTGGAACAGAGAACTCGCTGCATCCGAGCCCGTCCGGCGCTTTACTCCAGTGTCACTTCCGTGGTCGTGATCAGGGGATTTGGAGAGAGACAACTCCCACCCAGCCCATAGATGCTGCAAAAACCTGCAAAAGGTCCTGTCATCCTCCATGAGCCACCAGGAGTGATGACCTCCCACTCTCAGGGTGAGCTGCTCCTGCCCTGGAACCTCGGCACAGGGCTGAGACGTGGGGGTTGGCCATGGGTTCAGCTGGGTTGTCTTCAGACTGAGGTGGGTCCAACCAAGACCAACCTCCTCACACGTCGTGTTTCACAAGGAAACAATGCAAAGCAGCTCAGCTGTACATCCTTGGTCCAAATTCCTCATTTTTCCCTTCTCTTTTTCCTTGGTGACTCTTCAAGCTCCTTCTGGTAACTTTAGAACTAAGCTGGCAAAATTGTCCTCCAGCTCCTCCTTGCTGGAGATGCAACACAGATGGATTTATGCCTGTTGTCTTCTATAGACCTTCAACATCTGAGTGTTGGGAGTCTTAAACCAGTAAATGGAGGGAGTGACTACTTTTTTTTGTAGATGTGGAAACTGAGGCATAGGCTACTTATCCAGGTGAAAAGAAGTCAGATTTTAGGGCCAGGGAACACAATTTCACTTGGAAACCTTTGCTGCATCAGCTTCCCTGACATCTCTTGAGACGTTTCCATGAGGGAGGAGATCCTTTCTCCCTTCTTCTTGCCCAGGAAGGATCAGAAGTCAGGGACAGAGCTGATAACATGGCACCGTGGCCCATCCCCAACCCATGACCTCCCTGCTTGCACAAGGGGCAGCAGGCGGAAATAAAACACAGTTCAAGGCTGGTGGAGCTGGGGAAGAGCAAGATGAGTCTTGGTGGGGAGACCATCCTCACCTTTCATATTCTAATGCCTTGCCTTTTCCTGATTTGTGAGTTCTTGGGAGTCCTGCTGGGAATTCGCTCGAACGGAGGCACACGCCGCCGTCCCTCGGTAAATTACACAGAGATATAATGAAGGAGGAGAAATCAGTTACTCTGTGACTGTGGCTCCCCAGGGGACCTTAATTCAAATATTTGTGGAGCTGAGCAAGTGGGGCGTTGGGGAGCCGCCGAGTTGGAGTGTCTCTCGACAGGTTGCTTGCAGGTGGTTGGTGATGGGGAGGCAGCACTCTGGGATACAGGATGCATTCCCAAACAGGCTTCAGGTTCTTGACAGTGCTTTGTGTGTCCTTAGGGTTAAGGTTAGGGTTAGGTGGAATAGGAAGATAATGAGGGAGGGTGGGACAATGGTCTGGCTGCAGCTGCCTGAAAAAGGAAGGTGGGCTCCAGCCTGCAACTGGTGGCTGTTGGGATAGGGCAGCCCCGTGTGTCCCTTCGCCAATGGCTTTGAACAGTGTGGGGTGATGGCAGCACCTGCCCATCACCTGTGGCTGGGCTCTGCATCATTTCATGGGGAGGGACTGGGACAGTAACCTGAGAGGGGATAGGGAGGAGCAGGGTTTGCAAAGCCAGGACAGTTCTCTGCTGCCCACATGGCCTCTGTTTTCAGTACTGGAGGTAGAAAGGGTTAAACACTGCATGACAGCAAGGAGAGGGCAAACCCCACATTGCTCAATTTAGGAATGAGAAATCGATTTACCTCCAGCTCCATTCCCTCTGTGTGCCCTCAACCCAGGCTTTCTGCCCTCTCTCCTCACAGGGCACGCCAGCACCTTGGACCTGAGAAAACAAGTGGGATCCAATTTGCCCAGCCAGCAACTGAGGCACAGCTGGGGGGCACCCCCTTGCTGGATGCATGCAAGACCCCTCAGGTCCTACTTCACCTTGATGGCCAAGGCTGTGGCTTCATCAAGGACACAGTGGCCCCGTGGCTGTGCCATGGTGCTCTCACCTGCTTCAGCAGTGGGTGATTTTGCGTGAGCATGGAGAGCTGGGGTGCAGGGTGAGCTGGGGTGCAGGGTGAGCTGGGATGCAGGGCGCTCAGTCCCCAAGGAGAGGTGGTGGTGTGGGGGCAGAGGGCAGCTTGTGTTCACCCGGTGCCATTCTGCACGGCCCCATTCTTCTCTTGCAGGTCCTACAGCATCACCCCAGCACTCAGAAGTGAAGCTGCTGCCAGGAGTTGTGTGTGTGAGTGTGAGCACACTCAGACACACTCCCGCCGTGCCCGCTCCTTGCACGCCCGCTCACACGTGCGCCAGCTCTCCCTCGTGTGCCGGCATCGTGCCCCCAGTGGGGGCAGTTTTGCCTCCGGCTGCCGGGGCTGCCGAGCGTGGCAGGGGCAGTCTCACACCCACCCGCATTCCCAGCCCTGCCACCAGCCAGCCCCGGCGGCCTCCCCACGCCGCGGCCCCTTGCACGCTCAGCGCCTTCGGGGCTGCGCGCACACGCGTCCGCGTGCGGATCTGCAGCACGCCAACTGTTGGGAAGGGGAAGGGAAAAAAAAACCCCACCGACTCAGCCGAGAGAGGTGGAGGGGGGGGAAGAGAGAGAAAGAGAGAGAGAATGACAGACTGCAATCCCCCTTGAGTGCCTAGCCTCATGAATATTAATAAGGTGGTAATTAAAATGCAGGGACACAGCAGGACGGATGCAGGCACTGCCTTCGGAGCGCTGGGAACGGGGGGAGCGCGTCTTTCCAGGCAGGTTTTGATTCCGTTCTCTGATGAAAAGAAGAAAACGGAGCCTTCAACTTTAATCAGTTTAGAGTTTTTTTGACACGACATATCTTTAATTGCTGATATTTCTGCTCTTCTCAAACCCGGCTCCACCGACTCCAGTCTAAGCGGAGATAACGAACCACGCTGAAGTGCCGTGGATTCGTGCTGTATTTACGCCTCGACTTGTTTGCTACTTTCCTGGGGTTTCACCTCTCTGCCTGGGGTTGGAATGCACAGCCCTGCTGCCGCTTGCCTCTGCAGCCAGGTGTGAGGGTGGAAATGCAGCCCGGCACCTCTGTCTAACACTCCCCTTCCCAACCTGCCCCACTGTATCCTTAGGGAAAACTGGTTTTTTGGGGGGGAGGTAGTAAATCCCTCTTCTTGAGGCCATGGCTGTGTGGTGAGCTTGGAGTTGGAGGTGATGCCACCTGGTCTGGGTGGCGGGGTTGGAGGTTGGGGCGTGGGTGGTGGCAAAGAGAAGGATGGGTAGGGTTGGGTTGGAAATCAAGTCTCCTGAGAAGAGACTCTGTTCCCCTCTCCAGAGGAGGTTCCTTCAGCATCAGAGTAGAGGTGGTTGTTGGGTTGCTGAGTTAGTATGAAGGAGGCTTAAAGGGACTCAAGGCTGGGTGAGTGTCCTGTGAAGGATGCACAGGGCAGGCTCCGAGGTCTCTGAGGAAGGAGAACCAAAGTGTTTCTTTCTTAGAGAAGAGAGTTACTGCACTGGGTCTGGTCCACTGAGGGAGAAACATGTTGGTGGAAAAATGAATGGAAAGTCTTTCTTGATGCCCAAATGGAATGTCTTGGGTGTGGGAACTGGACCATGCCAACCCAGAACAAGGATTTAGTAGGCAATTTCTGGTAAAACAGAGAAGAAAAAAACACACAAAATACCCTGTCCCAGTGCAAGTAATTGTTTTAGGTAAAGCCAGAATGTTTGGTTTAGCCTGAAAGGTTTTTGTTTTGTTCTGTTTTGTTTGGGGTTTGCCTAATTTACTTAGATCTCTTCTTTTACATTGAGATAATTTTTTGAATTGAAAAAAAATAGACTTTTTTTTTAAATGAAGAAATCAAGAAGATTCTTTTAGAAAATGCCCAAATACAACAGATCATCAGGTGACTGATGGGAGAAGGTGGTTTGACATCTTCAAAGCCATCTCCTCTGCCCAGTGCTGGTATTTCTTTTTTCATTCCAAACAATTTTTCAATTTCACCCTGAGTTTCAGGATGATTCAGCCTTTTTGAATCTTCCAGTTGTTTGTGAATTTACTATTCTCTCAAAACCAAACAAAGTAAATCCCCCTCAGCTCCTAGAAAGATGACAGTGACCCAGAGAGTAGAGCACAGTGAAAGTCCCCTCACAGCCTCCCAGCTGGTGCCTCCCTGCCAGGGTTGGAGCTGGCCATGGAAAGACAATGGGGACACTCCTGGATCATGGATGGAAGACAAAGTTTTTGTCCCACCTTGGAGACACTGCATTACCCAGAGAGTGACTCTATGTTTTAGGGAGTTGCTGTGATGTGTTGGTTTGCTCCTGCATCCTCCTGAATCCAGAGGAGTGTCCCAGGAGGATGTCCTGGCCTCCAGGCTTAACTTCACTCCTGCACTGCCAGTTCTCCATTCCCAGCTTTGGAATTTTCTCTCCCCTGGGAACATGTCCTTGTGCCCTACTTGTGGGGGAGATGGAAAAGGAGAGCTGCAACTTCTTGGACCCCTTGAGATTTGTTGCCTGGTGTTGGAGCTGTTTGTGCAATAGGGCCTTTTCCATGGCGTCTTTCTGTAAGAATGTGGGATGACCTTACCTACCAGGGGGTTGGGTGTCCTGGGCTCTGCCCCATGGCAGGCTGACACCTCCCTGTTGTCCTGCCCCATAGCAAGGAAGCAGCTGAAGCAGAAGCTTTGGGCTTTACTGGATTCAACAGCTGGATCTATCCCCTTTTTGCTGCTTTTCCTCATCTGAAGCAAATAATTTCCCACATGAAGGGAAGGCTGGTGAGCCTGGATGCAGGTAGGGGTTGGGAATTGAGCTGAACTCCTTGGCTGGAAAGGCAGGTCATTTTGCAGGAATGCCAGCTAAGCTGGCTTTCCTTAGCCTTGCTGGAGCTGTGAAATGTGAGGAGGAGCTGGAGACCCCATCACGGATCATGGCACACATAAGAGACAGGCAGGTGAGGGACTACGAGATGGGAGCTACAGGGAAGACAGCACCCATGGAAAGGGCCACCTTGGGATCAGCCAGCCTCAGCTTGAGGGGCTGGTGGATAAACAAAGCTTTGGGTATTTAGTAGGGGGAAAAATATTTCTCCTGTATTGTTTTTTTTTTTTTCTTCTCTGCTTCTCCTCCGTCACCCTCTCCTTTCTCCTTTCCTGCCGCGCTACAACAGCTGGTTTGAGGCAGGACAAGGGGAAAGTCTAGCCAGTGTCTGAGCTCCCCTTCGCCCCCGAACCTCCCACTGCTGCCATCCAGTCCGGGCTGAAAAAACCTTGGGAAATATCAGGTGTGCCCTGCAGATGGGGTGAGGGGACTGGGACACTGCGGTGACAGGGACAGCCCCGGGTAGAACGGACAGCCCTGGGCAACAGCCTCAGGCAGGTTGGGAGTGCAAAAGCCTGTGGTGGATGGAGGGAGAAGATATCACTGTGCTGTTAACAGAGGATTTAGGTGGTGAAACACAAATGGGACCTGGTGACTTTTGAGGGGAACAGAGGTTGGGATTGGGCTCGGGCTCGGCTGCGAGGAGCATGAGGGGGAGGGTACAGGATGGGCCCCAGGTACCGATTCCTGGTGACACCCCTCCGGCAGTCCCAGTCACCCCCGAGTCACATCCTGCTTGTGCTGGCTCATGTCTCATCCTGCTGCCTGCAATTTCTCAATCCCTTTCACTCCTGCCAGCGTTTCCTGGCTGCTGAGGTTGCTGCAGGGCTTGTGGGGCAGGCAGGGCTGGAGGGAGCTCCCAAGGCACCAGGGAATTTGGAATGGGAGTGGTTTCGCTCACCTAGGGATGGTCAGAGCCTGGCCCTGCTCCGGCTCCTGGCTGTGTCCTGCCATCGCTTCTTTCATGCCCCGACTGCCGGCTCTGTGGGGCCACAGGGGCTCTGGCCGCGCATCTCCTGGTGCAGAGTGAGGGCTTGCAGGTCCCCCACACACCCACCCTGTTGCCTCCAGCTCCAGCTGGCAGCTAAGTTAGGAGTGAACTGGATGCTTATTCCCCTCCCGTCTCCTGCCCTGAGCCCTGCACCGAGCAGTGGCTCTGCAGGGACGTTTGGGAGAGCAGAGCCGGGGCTGCCGATCGTGCTCCTGCGGGGCTGTCGGTGAGGTCCCATCCTGGCTCCACAGTCTCAGGCTGAGCCACGCTTGGGTCCTGCAGAGAAAACAAACACTCAGCTCCATCCCACCCTATTTTACAGCAGAACTGCCATTTAAGGGAGGGTCTGGGGAGAAGACATCTTCTTTCAGATCCCTTTTGCAGTGCTGGACCTCGCTCTGCAGAGCATCCCAGCATCTAAAAGGTGATCCTCTGGCAGCAGCTTTCCTGCACTCGCCGCGTCCCTGCCTTGTGCCCAGTGCCCTCTCCTCCTCCCCAGCCCCATCGCCAGAGGGGCTGTACTTCCAGCTCTGCCGGCAGCGGGCTCCGGGAAGGGCAGTGTCCTCCTCCGGGACGGTTTGTGCCCTGGCACTGGAGCAGCCGGGCTGAGCCAGCCAGCGCGGGGGGTGAGCGGCGGCCGAGCCGGTGCCTCTTGGCTCCGCTCAGCGCTGGGGTGCTGAGCTTAGGATTTCTGGCCTTGGAGTCTTTCTGCATTGGCCAGGAGATTTCAAGGGGAGTTTTTGGCCCAGCAGGGAGATGCTGCAATACACCAGCAAGCTGGAGCCTCAGAGAGACAGGGAGGGTCAGCTCTTAGCTCTGCCACAGACTCTCTGGGATAACCTTGGTCAAGGCTTTGTGCTTTGCTTGTCCTGCTGTAAAGCAGTGCCGTGTCTCCCACTCCTGTGCTGGGGAATCTGCTTGTGCTCAGAGCCTTGGCTGGCAAGGGGGCAGAGTGGAGGGGATCTGCACAAACATGGGCGTTTTAGCACCCGGGTTTAGCCTCGGAGGAGCTTTCTCCCTGCGTGGTTTTTACCCAGGTGTGACCCTGCCTTTGCTCCTGCTTCCTACCCCCTGTGCTGGAGGAGAAGCTGAGTCCTGGCAGTCGGCGGAGGGCCGCCAGCTCCTGCCAGAGCTGCACTGCAGCAGGGCTGAGCCATGGATCCCTGAACCCGGGGGTCAGTCCCTTCAGACCTCACAGCTGTGGGGCTGGAGCTGCTGGTCCCACTGTGACCCCTGAGCAGCATCGTGTGGGACCGCAGCTGCTGCCCTCACCCTGGAGGCCTGTGGCGGGTTGCAGGCAGGGATGAGGGTGCCCAGGGAGCACCTGTGGCTGGATCAGGAGCTCCCACGGGCCAAGCCACGGGAACCACGGCACTGGGGTTCTGCATTTTGCCTACAGGAAGGCAGGACACCTCTGAGGGAGCCCACAAGGGTTATTGCACCCTTAGTGTAGGTTTGGGGCTGGGATCACCATTTGCCATGGGGTGCTGGCACCGTGCATCCCTTCTCCTCCATCATCCTCTGGGCAGCACCCAGGGGACCACGGCTGGGCAGGGACCCAGACCAAGGGTCCCGAGTGAGGGAGGGAGGTCTGGGCTCTCCACTCCTTCTCTCCAGGCCACGCAATGGTTAAATTCCTTTCCAGCTGAGCTGGCAAGCAGAGCCCAAGCATATTAGTCAGATCCCTGTAGGGGGTGGGGAGGAGGAAGGAGAGAGCAGNTTCTCCGGGGCGCGAGTGCAGGGAGGCAGGCGCAGCAGGGCTGCTGCTTCCCAGAAACTTGATTATTTTTAACCCAGGAAGAAGAAAGGAAGGAAGGGGGNGAGGAGGAGGAGGAGGAGGGGGTAAATCTGGAGGAACTGGAAAACAGGCAGTTGGCATTCGCAGACAGCTTTGCAGAGGGGAGGGATGAAGAGCGGGAAGGCGAGCGAGGGTCGTGGTGTGGCACAGGGGTGCCAGGGCTGCCCATGCGCCTCCCCGCACGGCCCTGGCCCTGGCGCGGTGCTCACGACAGGACAGGACAGGATGCGGAGCCGTGCCAAGCCCAGCCGACGGTGTCCCTGCTGCGGCCAGGGAACTCAGGCTGCCCTGTGCCTTCGCCTCCGGCCTCTGCCGGCACATGGCGGTGCCCGGGGCCATCCTGGGGAGCAGGATGCGGCCGGTTCCCCTCCCAGCCAGCCGCTCACACACAGCACAGCACGTACACCGGCGGCTGTGGCTTCCCGGATCCCTCCTCTCCCTGCTGCTGGGAACTGTGGCCGTTCCAGAGAGCTGGGGACATGCAGGGGACCCTGGGGGGCCCTGCCGCTGGGCACATCCTGGTGGCTTCATGGGCTGCTGGTGGGACCCCGCGTCTCTCTGCAGGGCTGGGTCTTGTAGGGGCTCTGTGTGGAGCTCGGGCTCCCCAGATTGCTCTGCGAGGCTCAGGCTGCCTGTGGGAGGGACACTGGGGGTATCATGGAGGAGAAGGCAAGGTCTTTTTCCTCGCATTGCCTTTCTAGGCTTCAGTGGAAGTCTGGCATCGGGGACCTGCAGAAAGGCCTCAGTGGCAGCCCGGTGGCAGTCCCAGGGTGCATTTCATGGCTGTGTCTACTCCTGGGGCAATACTTCTGAAGCCCTGCGGTTTTCAGGTCTTTGGGAAAACACTTCCCCAAGCCCACAAGTCAATCACAGGCCTGGGCTCCTCGTAGTCCAGCTCTGGGTCAGGGCGGGCTGGCCAAAAGCTCCTTGTGAAGGTCAAACAAAGCCCAAGCTCGGAAGGGGAAGCCCTCCACTGCTCATATCACATATTTGTTTCTCTGCAGCACCCACACATGTTGGAAGCTCAGTGTCCTCCATGGCTGGAGCGTTACCAGCCCTGTCTGTGGGGCTTTGCTGGAGCTGGACACCCCATCCCTGAGATGCAGAAGCCCGTGAGGGAGCTGAGCACCACGGTGTTGGGAGCTGAGGGCACCGCTGCGATGGGACATGTGAGCAACGGGCAGCTCTGGCGCTTCCCTCCTCTGACCCTCACCCGGGGAACCCTGCACTGAGAAGTGGCATCATCTCCACAGACACACCACGGCCAGCCAAGGGAACAAGGAGACGAGTCCCTCCCCAGGCAGGTTTTGCCATCCTGGCCCTTCGTGGGACTTGTGCTGTCATCTCCTCTGATCTGCCACAGCGGCCAGGTCCTAAATGAGACTGGTTTTATCCACATAGCAACATCACTGCCCTGTACCCAGGGGAGAAAAAGTCCTCAATTTAGCAGACATGACCAGACCTGGCCAGAAAATGGATATTGTTCCTCAAAGGCAGAGAGGGACAAGGACAAACAGCTGAGCTGAGCTGGTTTGGGGTCACGCATTGCTCAAAGTACAACCACGCTGGCAGAGCATGCTGACTGCTGGGGTTTGCTAAAAAAATGCCTTCTGACAGAGGTGTCCCTGCACTGAAGGGTCCAGGTGGGGCTCACCAAGGGTATTTGCCATGGTTTAGACCCCAGGGCAAAGTCACCCCATCCTAGCTGAGCAAGCTGAAGCTGGGGAGCTTGCCTGTTGCCAAGCTGGATTGCTAGTGAGGAAATCATGTCCAACCTGCTGGGTATTCCCTGGCGCCTCCTTTCCAAGCATTAAAAGTGCTAATTAAACCAGAGCTGTGCTCCGGTATCTGGAGGGATCGGCCGCCTTTCCCAGCAGACGGGCCATGAGCCTCTGCAGGGACAGTCCCCGGTGCCATCCTGCAGTGGAGAAGGTTGCTTGGCCACGCTGCTCTGTGCTCCCAAATTTTGAAGATGGGTGGCACGGCCCTGGAGCTGGGGACACTTCCAAGGGGGCCCATCTGCAGGGCAGCCCCATGGACAGCTGAGTGGGATCATCACCGCCCCCAAACCCATGCAAGTGATTGAGACAGGGCACTCAAATTCTCCTTCTCACCTCTTCCCCTCTGAGGTATTTGGAGCTGGCTGTCACCACAGAGCTGGGGGTGGGGCACGTGGCGGGTGTTTCCAGCGGGAGGCAGGAATTCCTGACTCATAGCCAGTTCTGGGTGTTAATTCCCTCCTGGAAGTCTCAGCCACATCGCAGACCTGCAGAGAGCACAAAAGCCCCTCAGAGGGCAAAGGGCTCGAGAGAGGAAAGGGTAACTCCTCTCGTGGGGTGGGGAGGCAGGGTGGAGGACAGGAGGGATGATTTTTATTCCTGTGAATTTGCATGAGTGACCTCCCATGATTTCCTGAGACCCGAGGGAGCTGAGGAGCTGCAGGAGCAGTGTACATTGGGGTGCCCAGCTCTAGAATTCACATCCCCACTGCTTGAAGGAGGTGTGTGCATCCCCTGGGCTCTGAGCTGAGGCCAAGGTGTCCATCTGACCATCTACCATTGGCCTGGGGAGCAGCTCCATAGGCACTCATGGCCAAATGCTGCCTGCTGGGGAACTGTCCCTCCTCAGGGGGCCCTTTCCCCCCAGCCCTGCCCGCCGTGCCCTCAGCCCCATAACCTGGGCTGGCAGGCAGAGTTGAACCCAGCAGCTGCACCCCAAAACCAGCCAAAGACCCAGAGCTGGGTCAGGAATTGCTTGCACCCGTGGCCTCCTCCACAGCCACTGCTGCGGGGGCACCTGGGGCTGGGGCTTGCGGGGGGCGCGGGCGATGGAGGACCCTCCGAAGAGCCCCTTGTGCTGGAGGGAGCCCAGCTCACCGCCGGCAGGGTATTTTTTTTCTCCCTCGCTCTTTGTTAAGCTCCCTTTCAGCTGAAATGGCAATGCCTGGGTGTTCTGAGCTGACAATAATTGCTGCAGTCTAGACACTGTCTGGTATGAGGCACGGGGAATCAAAGAGGCCCCTTCTCTCACTGCGACTTTCACACATGCTCCCTCGCTCCGGCTCCTTCCTTCTCCCTCTCCCATGTTCCCTTGGTCTTTGCCTTCTTTTTTTTCCCCCCTTGTTCCCCTCTATCTGCCTCTCGCCGAGATGGAGGAGAAGCGTCAGCATCTTCCCCCCCACGCTCTCCCTCTCTGCCGTCTGTTCCTCTCTCCCGCTCCCCCTCTCCCTCGCTCCTTCTCTCATCTGTCTCCTCTCTCCTTCCTCCACTCTTACCTTTATGCTATTCCCTTCCTCCCAAAGTTAGCGGAGAAGCAGGAGGGGGGGCTGGCAGTGCTGGGGGTTTAACTCTTTCCTCACCCTCTCAGAGGTTCTCCTCCCCATCCCAGCCCCTTGCTGGGGTCCAGGGTGTCCCGGCTGTTTTGGGGTGCTGGGCTCCTCTCTGGGGCTGTGGCGTTGGTCCTGCGAGGGGTTCAGGAGGTGCTGTCAGGGCTGGTCTGGGTCAGATGAGAACTGGGCAGGGCAAAGGGGGCTGGACCTGCATCCGAGGGGATCATCTTTGCTCTCTTCTTGCCTTCCCCACACCACAGGTGTCTCTGGCTGCAAGGGAGCCCATCCTTGGGGACACAGGTTGTTCCTTCAAGTGCTCTAGCAAGCCAAAGAGGTTTTTTTCCACCCACTCCAGACCTCAGCAGAGCTTGCTGTGCTGCTGGAAGGGGAGATTGATCCCAGCTCACACATGGCTCACAGCAATGCTCCTGCCTCAGGCTGAGCTCAGCTGCCCCGGCGCTGCCCCGCGCCTGCTGCGGGCTCCGGCCAGGCCACGTCCCTCTGGCATTTCCATGGGATTCCATGTGGTCAGTTCCAGTCACGCTCAGGAATTAGGCTTTTCTGCTATAATGTGTTAACAGATCATTTCCAGCTCAACCCTGGACTGCTGTTAACCTCTGATCCCTGTGCAAAAGACCCGTTTTCTGTAAAGCCCAACAAACCCTGTCAAGTTTTAGTTCATATGAGATCTTATTGCAGAGAATGGACCATAACTGGGGAAACTGAGGCAAGAGACAGGGAGCACATTGGGTCAGTCTGCTGAGGTCAAATCTGCCACGGGGCCACACAATCACCCTCTTTGGGACCCAAATTTGTCCATCCATGGACACAAGTGAGCAGCTCTCCTGCAACCTCCAGCATCTCACCTCCAGCCGTGCTGCTGCTTACCACGGAAAAGTCACATTAGGAAAGTATGTGATGTATTTTTAACTGTCTATAATGCAATTTAACAGCTGGAAAGGAGGAAGAACGCCAGCCCCATGCAATCCGCCAGCTCTCTGCTGTCCACAAGCGAAGGGCTCTGTGGACTCAAGGGTTTTTGGTATGGTTGGGGACCTTGTTTGGGAAAAGAGCAGGAGACAACCTCATCCTCGAGATGGACTCGGGCTCATGAAAGGCAGCGAGTGCAGGATGGAGGTGAGAGCACTCAGCAGCTCCCAGCGTGACACGCTTGTCCCCAAAAGCCACCATGCTGAGTGCTGTGGCCAGACTCGATTCCCCAAAGAGCTCAGTTTCTTGGCCGTGCTTTGGCATTGGGATTCTTTCCATGCTCTGGCAATGGGGCCAGCAGTGGAGGTTTCTGGGATCCCCCCTCTGCTGGAGGCATTTATCACAGGACACGTTTTCCTCTGCCATTCCCAGTCCCGGGTTCCTGCCATGCTCCCAGGGCTGGATTTGCTGTGGAGGTGGATGCTGCCAGACTGCAGCATCGCCCTCCTCCCCCGGGGTGGGGGGGGTGCGTGCACCCCATGCTGCTCTCCCAGCCAACTCCCAACACCTTCTGTGCGGGGAGGGAGCCCAGCAGGGCTGTGGTGTGAGCAGGATGCTGTGCCCAGGGTCTGATGCATCATCTCCTTCCTTCCCTGCCTGCATCCCATGGGAGCCTCTGCCTCCAGTGCACTGAGATCCTGCCAGTGAGGGGTAGAATGGCCTATATTTGTGTTCCTCCATGCCAGCCAGATAGAAGTGCTCCTGTGCTGCCAGTAATGGGTCTCTAATGGGGCTGAGCCCTAATGGGGATCCTCTGTGGTGTGGTTGCTCTTTGGGCAACCACAGTAGGGCTTATCTGGGGTGTTTGGGTTGGTTTGCTGCCTCCAAGCAGCTGGGTGCTGAAAGGGAGTGAGTTTGTTGCCATCACTGGTGTTACTCCCCTCTGCTTCTCCTTGGAGGACTTCTCCCCACAACGGTCCCCAATACTTAGAGGAAGAGAGTGAGACCCATCTTCAGCCCTATCCCAGGGGACACCCACAGGGTAAGGCCCCTGTGAGGCCCTGATTTTCCCCAGGGCAGCTTTTGGGGGCTGGAAGCTGCTGGCAGCTGATTCCTCTATTCAGGCCTTTGCACACACACTGGAAAAATGAGCTCTGGGATGACCCAGTGGGGAGGGGGCTCAGTGAGGGGGGCTCTGGTGAGCACTTGGAGGATGTAGGACGCAGGGATGCTCAGAGCTGCTGCCGTTTGCTCACCTTTTTGTGGGGGATGTTGTGAACTCGGAGTCTCCTCAGGCTGGGGCAGAGCATCGCTGCTGGGCTTAGGAAGGGCTGAGAGAGGGACAGCAAGCAGAAACACAGGCAGAGGGAAGGAAACAACTGGCTGAAGGTCATCCCCGGGCCAGTGGCAGAACCAGGAATAAAATCCAGGTGTGCTGAGCTGGTGCTTGGGTTGTGTTCATGCATGCAGTTGCATTAACACTGCTGTCCCCGAGCAGGGGCCGCTACTAGAAATAGTTTCCCAAAGCCACTGGTGCCCTCCGGAGCCACAGTGCAAGCTGTGGGGTTGGGAGAAGGAGAGGTCTGCGTGTTTGGGGTCTCTTTTTTCCCCTAGAGTGTCTTCCAAGCCTCGCTCTGTGGATGGGGAATGCTGTTGGATGCTGGCTGATAAGGCAGAGTGGTTAAAAACACTGCCTTTATTTGGAAGCTTATCTCCAAATCCTAATGAAAACACAGAGGGAAGCCGGGGACAGCGGAGGGGGAGG
Organism: Eulacestoma nigropectus; assembly: GCA_013397775.1. Taxonomy (NCBI): domain Eukaryota; kingdom Metazoa; phylum Chordata; class Aves; order Passeriformes; genus Eulacestoma; species Eulacestoma nigropectus. Next base: position 109,462 of record VZTE01001759.1, read on the forward strand.
ACTCACACCCCAGCGTGGTGGGGACCCAGCTGGGCCATGCTGAGCCAGGGGCACCTGGTGGGGTTTGGAGTCTGGGGATTTAAAAGCTTTGGGGCAAAACCCAAGGAGCCAGGGCATGACCACGCGTCCCACACCCAAGGAGGGAGAGCCTACAGGGGCAGCTGCAGCCCTGCTCTGAGTGCCCCAAATCTGGGATTCCTCCAGAGTTTTTTTTTTTTAATTAGGGGCTCAACGAGGAAGAAAAAGCTTGAAACCAAGGAAACAAGGGAGACAGAAAGGAAAATGTCGGCTCCTGCAAGACAGAGCGAGCTGGCTTCAGCACCCTGGGGTGAGGGTGGGTGCTGCCCCTGCTGCCCTGACCCCTCCTCTGTGGCTGCAGGGCAGAAAGGTGACCAGGTTAGGGCACAATGAAGAAATGAGAAGGTGAAAGGAAGTCTTGTGCAGGGAGGGACAAAGGGCTTTGCCCTGGAGGGTGCTGAGCTGCTTAGGAGAATTTGTCTTGGTGCAAGAGGGATGATGGAGGAGGTGAGCAGAGTTTTTTAGGGTATCCTGTAGAGCAGACAGCAGCTATGGTGGGCTCAGCAATCTGAGCTGGACTTTCCAGACACCAAAATAATATTCCCAGACCAAAAGTTAGGGAGTAGAAGGGCTGGGAAACTGGGGATGAGACATACGCGTGTGTGTGTGGATGTAGCCATGGCTGTGCCAAGCCCCATAAATCACAGCAGTGTGGACTGAGCCTCCATCAGAGGAAATTCTTCCTTGCCAGATTCGAACATTTCCCCTCAACAGCCTCAGCTTTCCCCACCAAGCAGCAGAGACGAGAGACCCTGGTGATGGCAAGTGCAAAGCCTTTCTGGGGAGCATCCCGAAGGAGGAGTTCACTGCCCCGCAGCCCACGGCGATGGGGGCGCTGGGCAGAGCCCTGCTTTGCCCCGCCTTGGGGCTGATCCGGAGCAGCGCTGAGGCTCTGGGGGTGCTCACCACCATCGCCCCATCCCGTGCTCTCGTTCCCCCATCCACGGCCGGCCGGGCCCAGCTTTGCTGTGCCGGGGGAGCGTAAGTTGATATTTTCCTGCGCGTCCCCAGAGGGTTTTTTCCATTACACAGGCAGAGCAGAGCGGAGCGGAGCTGCCTGTTCGCCCGCTCGCCCGGCTCCCCCGCCTGCAACCTCTGGCACCGCTTTTCCAGCGGCACATTGTGCAAATGTAACCTTTCAGCGAGCCACTCCTACGGCAGGAAGCCGGGGGGCTCCGCTCCTGCCAGGAACGCAGCCGGCGCGGAGCTGGAAGGCAGCCCGTTAATCAGAGCCGGCTGACAGCGAAGCGCACAGCCTGGGCAACAGATTTCTGCTCCCTCTCCCTCGTTCGCGCTGCCTCGCCTTCCCGCTCCCGCTCGCTGCCGCTCGGCTACACGGTCTGCCCTGCCATCCCGCCTGCCTTCCCATCCTCATCCTCATCCTCATCCTCATCCTCATCCTCATCCTCATCCTCATCCTCATCCTCATCCTCATCCTCATCCTCATCCTCTGCTTCCTTCCCTTCCTCATCCTCCACTTCCCTCCCTTCCTCATCCTCCATTTCCTCCTCATCCTCATCCTCTGCTTCCTCCCCATCCTCATCCTCCACTTCCTCAGGGTGCCAGCTGGGCTCCTGCTCCCAGGCACTCTCTTTCCCTCCCCGTGCCGAGCAAGAGCTGCCCGCGCCTCTTGGCATGAAAGCCTTTGGGATGCAGGTGGGGACCCGTCCCAGTAGGCACCGTGAGGAGGGGTCCGGCTGTGACAGCAGCAGCCAGGCCGGGGCGAAGCGCACACTGGAGCACTGTGCTCAGGGATGCTGTGCTGGAGGGTGGGACCCCTGTGTGGCTCCGGTGCTCCCCAGGACCTTGTACAGGGTCCCCCCAGAGACCCACCCAGCCGGGGGCTCCCTGTGACGCCCCAGTCAGGGCTGTGCCCCGGGGCTGGGTCACAGTCATTTTTCTCTCTCTTTGAGGCAGACCCTTGCCCACCTCCTGCCTGCACCAAATAAATGTGAGTTTTATCTCCCGTGGGGGCAGCAGATACATCGGGGGGGCTCTGCCCTGCACCCACACACCAGGACATCCACACCAGCACTGACAGCCGCTGCCCCTCGGGAGGGTTTATCCCTGGCTCATTTCCCCTGGCTTGTGGCAGCACCATGGGTCCAGTGTGGTATCTCGGATGTGCAGGGCCAGGAGCCTCTCCCTGGGAAGAGGGGCTGGCTGGGTGGGAGCCAGGCTGTCCCATCCAACCCCCAAGGGCTGTGTCCCCACTGGGGAGGGCTGGGGTGGGATGAGGTGGCTGCACTGGCCAAGGCAATGGCTGGTGGGGCCGGCTTGGATGGTGTTCCCCAGGTACCAAACACATCTTCATGCCCAGGTAAAGTCCAGAGAGGAGGAAAAGGCAGAACAAATCCCATCATGACCCCTGCAACAATCTCCCTTTGATGCAGGAGGAACGCAGGGCAGCGTTAGTGTTGGGCACTTGTGCACTCTCGCTTTGGGCTTGCCAGGAGCAAAAGGGCACCAAAAATGGTCACATCCAGCCCTGTTCTTCCCCACTTCCTCCTGCCCCTGCAAGACCAAGCACTGAGTGTTTTTGTCCCCCAGTGAGGTTCTGTTGGAAGCACCAGGGATTCCTCCAGACAGGGGCTGCTGCACAGTGCTGTGACTTTGGGGGCAAGATTCATCCCCCTCCTAAGTGCATAAAAAACCATTAAAAAACCACATTTCTTTGGTCTAAGCATTGTGTGGGTTCTGGGCTCACAGGCATGGCCGAGCAGAAATGCAGGGGGCATTTTTATCTGCTCCTGGAAATGGGTTTGCTTTGCTGAGGATGAAGGGTTTGATTTTTGGAGCTGTTGAGCCTGGCATGGGCTGGGCTGTGGGTTCAAGGGCTCTTCCAGCTGCCCTCAGCCTCATCGCCAGCCCGGCCCATGGGGCCAGCACTGCAACCCCCTGCATTTATTTTTTGTGTCTGATTTCTTCCAGTGTTTGAAACACAAAATGTGTTGCATTGTAGCATCTGTTTTTGTGGTATTTCCAGCCCAGCTGGAAGCAGGAGGCACTCGAAATTCAGAGATGGAAAAAAAAGGGATCTGGTGAGATTTTGTCTTCCTGCCAAACTCACCAAACCCGGGATGCCGGGAGAGCCCTGCTGTGGGCGCAACATCCTGGGGCCTCAACTCTTCCATCCTTTTCTGGTTGTCTGCTCTTTGCTCATCCCAAACCATCCTCTCATTCCCAAATCACTTTCAGGATGCTGCACAAAGCCTGACCCTGCTGTTGGAGCTGTGGATGGGCGGATAATACAGTCGCTGAATTTATTTCACCTTTTCCTCTGGTTGCGAATTGTCCGGGAGCAGATGGCGATTTTCTCAAGTGTATCCGTTATTCGAAGTCACTCACTGAGACAGCGATGGCTCAAACAAATCCCAGGCCCCCTGCAAAGCCATCATTTGGTCTTTCCATCTGCCCAGCCGCCGCTGTCGGCGTGGGCTCGGCTTCCGCCAGCGCGCCGGAGGGAATTGGGGAGCCAGGAGAGCCGGTGGATGTGGTCAGCCCCGTTGTCTGCACCTCTCTCCCACTTCATCTCTGTGGAATGCTCAGCTCTGGAGGGTGGCAGGAACGGCTGGGATCCACATCCCACCTTTACTGGGCTTTGGGAGGTTTGGGGCCGCGCTGTCTCACTCGCACGGTGCCTTCCTGCGCAGTGACAGGGGCAGGGTAACTCACTGGGACAGTGCCCAGTTGCAAACTGGGAAGCTGCTTCTCAGGAGAGGATGCCAGAGGCTGTTTCTGCTGCACCTCCCTGCCTGGCCCCGGAGGAAATGAGTGTTTTTAAGGTGGTGAAACACCGGAACAGCCCCAGGAAACCTGACACCTCGTGTGCGGTGTCCCTGCGGCACAGGCTGGTGTCGCAGCCAGGGCTGGAGGTGCTGAGGGTTTGTCTCTGCAGGGACGTGCCCGTCTTTGGGTGATGGATATGGAGAGGGGACCTGCAAAAGCAACCTGAGGACGACTGTAGGTGGCCAGAGCCCTCCCTGTGTTGGTGGCACCTCGTTGGAGAAGCCTGGGCAGGTCTGCGAGGGATGGGCTTTGACTGGTGGCTTCTGCCAACCTCCTCCAGTACCTCCAAGGTGACCTGTGTGCCCAGGGCTCTGCTCTGGGCTTTGGTAGATTGGGAAGGGGCCAGGTGCAGGCCGTGATCCATCCCCAGGATAACCCCCACCCCCAAACCCCAGCAGTGTTATTGTGAAAATGAGGAGAACTGGTGAGAAACACATGGGTTCTCAAGCTCACTCTCAGCCCAGCAGTCAGTCCCTGGAGCTGGGGCTCCAACTTCGCCACCCAGAGAGGGGCTGAGCCAGAGAAATGCTCCCGCAGCGATCTGCTCCCTCCTCCTGGCTGCATTTCCTTTTTTTTTTTTTTTTTTTTCTTTCCACATCTTCTTTCTTATTTCCTCCCCAGCAGAGACGAAGAGGTGGCCGGAGGGGACTCAGTGTCTTCTCGCAGGGATACCAGGGCCATGCAGAGGGCACTGGAGGGGCTGTGAAGGGTTTTCAAAGGGTGAAACACTTTGAAATGCAGTTTCCTCTCCCCTCTTCACCTCCCCCCCGGACTAAACAAATACCCCCCGGCCGGGAGATGCCTCCCGCACTGCACCCCGCAGGCTTTTGTTCCCAGGCTTTTGTCTAGGGCTGGGAAAGGGGCCAGGATCCCTCAGCCTCCCCAGGGACACACATGCAGACAGGGTCTTGCCTGCTTGGGATGCTGAGAGGGGGCAGGGGGTGAGAGCTGCCTGTGCCCGCTGCCACAGGGCTTGGGGACATCCCATGAGCCATCTTGGTGTCCCTTAGTGGCCTCCAGCTGCTGTCCCCCTTGCCTGTCACATCACTGGCGCTTTCTGCCCATCCCTGGGAGCGACTCATGGGACAGATCCTGGTCCATCCTGTCCCCACTGTGTCCCCTCTTGGCATCCTGCCACCAGCACAGCCTGCAGGCTCTGTGCATGGCCAGGGCCATCGGCTCATGCCCTCCCAGTGGACACCCCCAGATGCCAGTTTACACCCACCACCCATGGGACCCTCCAGGCAGAGGGTCACCGGCTGCATCCCCATCACAGGCACCCTACAGAAGCCCAAGCAAAAATTATGTGGGTTTAACAGTGACCTCTGGCCCTCAGGAACCCATCACCTGACTTTTCATTTACATCCCAAAAGCCACCTTAATTACACCTCGGGGAGGGATCACTTCAGGGAGTTGCTTTTTGGGGCAAAATGTTGGTGGGAAAACAATCCTGTGAACAGTCAGGCATCCCTGAAGGGACTGAGGAGACTCGAGAGCCAGCCTCAAGCCTGTCCCTGCCAGCGACAAGAAACACCTTGATGAATTCAAAGCAAAGGTGAGACTCCAAACAAACCCTCTGGAAACCACACCCTCTGGAAGCCAAAGCCCATCTTTTCCCCGGGGCAAAATGTTTCTCCGGTGACTACGTTTGGAAGAAAACAGGATTGTTTGAAATGTCCCCTGTTGTTCCTGCCTCCCGCCAGGAATTACAAAAAGAAAATAAATACCCGATTTTTGTTATTGAAACTTTGAAAGTTCCCCTGGGAAGAGCAGACACCGTTTGCCCCAGCGCCACAGTCCCTTCGTGTCCCTGTCCTTGCGGGGCCAGGCAGCCGACGCTGGTCCAGCCTCTCCGGCCAGCTGCAGCCAGGGATGTGCAGAGCCTTTCCAGACAACAAAAGCTCCCTGGCTTCCCGATTTCCCTCTGCCTTATCTCCCTCCGCGATAGCCAGGTTATCGGGAAATGGAAAAGGGCTCCGGACAGCCTGATCTCAATCCCTGGGGCGAGGAGATGGTGGCGGTTGGGGGGGGCAAAGCTTTGCGCAGGCGGGGGGCTGTCAGCACCCAGGAGTCCCATCCTGCGTGGGGCAGAGCCCTTTTTCTCCCACTGACATCTTCCTTGCGTGCAGTGGGGTGAGCAAAACCTCCTTGGGGAGCAGCTGTGGAGGCTGGGTGAGCACTGAGACCTCCGGTCCCCTCCTGGACACCCACCCGGGGGCAGCCGCGGGAGGCTGAGCACCGGCGGGGTGGGCGGAGGAGCTGCGGGGCTGGACGGTGGGAGAGCAGCCCCGGCACCGCGCTTGTCACCCAGACAAGAGATCAATAACTAATTTCACTGCAGCAGCAGTGCCGGGCTTTTTCCAATAATTGTGAGCAGGCGGTGGGGAATGAGGCTCTCAGCACCACTCCACACCAGCCTGCACCCGATCAATCGCCACACCGCTGGGGCAGCAGGAAAACTCATTTTTCTCCTTTTCTTCCCTCTCTTTCCTTCTCTCCTTCCTTATCCCACTCCATTCCCTCCTCCTCCTGCTGTGGCGCTGCCTGAGCTGAGGGCTGTGTCCCCACGCTGGGTGGGATGTGGGCTTGGGCTTTCCCGAGCCGGCCCCACGGTGGTGGGGACAACGGCTGAGCCTCCTGTGCTGCCTCAACGGGCTGGAGCACTTTGGTCCCTGTCACCCATGGGCCAGTCCCAGCAGCTCGGGTGAAGGCGGCAGAGCCAGAGATTTCTTCTCTCCTTGGTGGGAATCAGGGGCTCCCAAGGATGCTTTGGCTACTGCATTGTGACTTTTGGTGGCCTGTTGGTGCCTTTATGTGGTCCAAATGTGACTCTTACTTTTTATGGCCTTTTTTTCCCTGGGTTTTCACTCCCTGAGCAATTGGTCTACTCCAGGTCAAGGATCCTACTGAATTTCTCCTGTAACTATCCTTTATCCCTTCTGCTTCTGCAACCCTGCAGTGCCTCAGTTTCCCTCTTTGTATCTATAACAGAGATGGATAATCCCTTCCTGCTCCTTCCCATGCCATTACGAGCCACCATGAGCTCCATGTCCAAGGCAGAAGGTGTTGCTGGTTTCCAGCTCACAGGGTAGTGCTTGGTCTTGGGGTCCCCAGAACCATGGAGTCCCATGATCCCTGCACCTGTGAGGTGGCAGAGAGGGATGCTGCGTGCTCAGTATCTCCTTGGGATTGAGAGATGCTCCAAGGCAGAGACTGGAGGCACCTTTGGGTCTCTCCAGCACCTCCAATGGGTTGTGTATGAGGTGCTCGGGCAGGGCAGGGAGGAAGGCTCAGCTGTAGGTTTGTCACTGCAGCACCTTCCAAGCCCATCCAAGCCCTGTGCACCCTGTGAAGGTGGCAGCAGTGCAGCCCCTTGTTCTTCTCCCTTATTTAAGAGCCCTCTCCCTGGTTCCCCAGGAGCATCCCCATGAATTAAAAACTGCCTTGGCTGCGGAGCACTGAGAGCTGCCTGCATAATTTCAAAGTTTTATGACTTGCCTTGAAGGCTCCTATTGATTGGGGTCCTCTCCGGCTGATGGAGCTTTCAGTATGGCCTGGACTGGGCAAGCAAGGCTGGAAACTCAGCCTGTCCAGCTTAGCTAAACCACAGCTTAAAACCTCTGTGGCATGAGCACCAGGACGCTGCTGCTCCCGGGAGAATCTCCATGTGCACGTCCACACCGGAGCTGTTTGCACTTTGAGGTGCTTTTTGGCTTCTCAGTCTCAGCTCAAGAGCTGAGACTCCCCATGGGGCCATGCCACATCCCACATGGGGTTTAACCTGCAGAATTATTGTCCCAGGTGGGTTTGAGGTGGCTTTAGGAGTTGGAGTGAGGGCATTTTGAGGGGTTTCTGTCCTGCTGAGGCTCCAGGCTCTGCTCACTTTCATGGGGCAGAGGGATGCTCATGGGATTTGGAGTTTATGTGCAACACCCACTGCTGGGTGCAAGCAACAGCTTCCCAGTGAGTCACGCTGTGCTGGCACAGACACACACGTGGTCCAGCAAGGAAACCAGGAGCATCTCCATGGCTGTCATGTGCCCCGTGGCTTGGCTTTGGAGAGGAGTTGGCATCACCTTCACTTTCAAGCTCTCCCTGCTACTGCTGGAGGCTGTGGAGCTTCAAGGGTCACGGCACAGCCAGGGAGGGTCACTGACCATCCTTTGGGTTGGGATGTGGGTGCACCCCACCAGCCCCAGCACCCCCACACCTCCCATGCCATCACTCTCTCTGGGTACCACGCTCAACTGGGGACTTTGCCCACTCCACCCCTTGCACAGATCTGGGACTGGTGGCCAGGAACCCCCTTCCCAGTGGCTGTTTGACCTCAGAGAATGTGCAGGAGTTGGTGGTGAGTGTGGCCAAGCTGTGACTCTGCAGCTACAGAATTGGCTACTTCCACCCTCTCCCAATTTTTTTGCCCTTGGGGGCCCCCTGCTCTGATTCCGTTTCCCCCCCCACCCCCAGGGGGTCAGTGCATGGCTGGCCTGGAGTTTTGGACAGCAGGAGGGAGGTGGTGGGAGGCCCCATGGCTCCTTTAAGAAACCCACAACCGGCTCCAGAAACCAGCTCAAGGTCACAGCGGGAACCTGCGGACTTGGCAGCAGCCAGCAAGGGAGGAGGGATGAAGGGAGGGTGGGAAGCAGCCCGAGATCAAAATGAAATCACAGCCAGGGAGAGGGGCTGGCTGGCGGCGCAGTGCAGGCGGGAGGGAAGGTGGGGTGCAGCTGAGCAGGACGTGCAGGGGAGTCCCACCCATGGGTGTCCCTCCCTGGGATTGCTGCAGCCCCAACCCCAGCACGGAGCCTTGAAGCTTCCCTGTGCCCCCCAGTTCAGAGCCCTGTGCCCTCCACAGCTCCAGCCAATGTGCCCACGGTGGTTCAAGCCAAGGAAAGTCCCTTTGTGCCCCGAGAGCCTCCCTGGGAATGCTGGAGTCACTTCCCTCCCACGGGACTTCCCAAGCTCCACAGGAGGTTTTCCAGCTCCAAAAGGAGCAGAGCAGGAGGAAGCTGCTGGCTGGGAGGGTTGTATCCTGCAGCTCATGGCATGGTCCACTCCCAAACTTTTACCTTATTTTCTTTTTAAAGCAGCAGCTCCCCGAATCCTGTGATCACTGCTGAGTCTCTGCCTTTGTTTTGGGCCGGGAAAACCTCTGGAGCCACCCTTGCCAGAGACCACAGTGGACAAAACCAAGTCTTTAAAGGCTCAAACACCAAGAAGTTAATACAAATTAATTAAAAGCTCACAACCTTTCAATTTTTTCAGCTTTGGTATTGAAATGGACCTCATAATTCTGGGTGCTCCAACTTGCCCTCTGGGCAAGTAAAGCTGGGTGAGGTGAAGGCACCAGTGATGAAGATAAACGCTGTTGGAGGGGGGATGCTCACAGCAGGATTAGCACATCCCTTCACAGCATTAGGACCTGATCCTGTCCCAAGGACGTGCAGGGAGCCCCTGGCTGAACCCATCAGGGAGTCTGGGGGCACAGGCAGGAGCTGAGGCAGACCTGACCCAGGCTGATGTTGAGCTGTGGCTCCGAAGCTGCTCATTCTGGGGTTGGTTCAGTGATGCCCAATTTTAATTTTCATCAGCAGAATTAATCTGTGGAGTTATTTTCCCTTCCTCCCCCTCCCCTTCCTCTCCTCCCCGCTTTATTCAAAGAATTTGATCATTTCTCCCAGGAGCTCGGCACCATTAACATTCACTCCCAACGCGTGCGAGCTGTGCTGCATCCCCAAGTGCTGCTCCTGCTGCCAGCCCTGGTGCCCGACCGGGCTCAGGGGAAACCTGGTCATCAGCTTCTCCTTCCAACACCCCGGGCTGGGAGAGCCCCTCCACCCCCTAAATCCACACCTGCTATCCCCCAAATCCACACCTGGCTGCCACAGCACAGCAAAGGAGGATGGCATCCTGAACTCCAGCTTTGCTCCGCTGGAGCCTGGGCTTCTCCAGCAAATTAAAGCCAAGGGGCTCTGGGAAGAGCACCCAAAGCAGAGGAATGGCCAAGTGTTACAAGTTTTGGTGGTTGAAGTCAAGTAGATTGGTGACCTGGGGCTTTCCTGGAGTCACGTAAATTTGCAGGCTTGTTTTTCATTAATAAGGGCTAACTAACAAATTACTGTTGTTATTATTGCTATTATTACTGGTATTATCATTAATGTTATTAAATATTGCAGGCCAGGCTGCCTTCCCCAGCACTAGCACTAGCACTTGGTTGGCACAGCCTCGTCCACCCAGCACCGTGCCTTGGCTCCGAGTGCTCTACAGGTCTGTGTGCTGTACATCAATATGTAATCTCTAGAATCTATATGGGAAGGTGTTTGGTCTGAGAATTTGCTTTCTTTGCTCAGTTGAGGTCTGAAGGGGGCCCAAGAGCTTGGGAAATTGGGAACAGAGGAAACATGGAGCCTGGTAGGTTTAATGGTTGGCTGGAGTGTTGTGGGGAGCACCATTACCTGTGCCCAAACCCAGCCATGTTTCACCCCTGGGGTTCCCCAAAAGCTTTTTTGACCCATTTCAGACTCTTTTTTCCTCCACAGGTGCCCCAGCAGCAGCAGTAACCCCCATGTGCGGCTCCTGCTTTGCATCCAAAGGGATGCAGATGGGCAGTACCAGTCCCAGGCAGGAAAAAGGGACTTTTGCAGCAACTGCTGCCTGTTGGATGCTGTTGAAGGCAGCAGTGGCAGCACCTGCCTGTGTGCAGGCACTGAGCCCACCTGTGCCCACTGTGATGAACCCTTTCCTTCCCGAACACGAGCCCTCCCGGGATGTCCTGCCTGGGAAATGAAGTCAGCTCTGAATGGGAAGTGCAACCAAGCTGGCCCAGCCCAGGAAGAAAAATGGCAGCGAAAGAAAAACAAATTCAGAAGCTGGAATGGAAAAAAAAAAAAAGGTTAAATGCTCTGTGTGCTGCTGTCCCTGCCACTCCCCCCACACCCATAGCCATGGTCGGGAAGGCTGGTTTGTCCCACCAAGGTGGTGCAGAAAGGGGTGATTTTTCCTTTAGCAGGATTCCTGCTTCAACACAGTCCTTTTCTTCCAGTTCTGGCTCTGGAGAAAGGAGCAGCTGGGTGCTGAGCCCGCCACAGCCCAGCCGTGCTGCTGGGCGAGGGCAAAGAGGCGTTAGCTGAGACGGGGAGCCGAGCACTTTATTTTTAGTCTTAGTTTAACAAGTATTAATTAATAAGAGTGCAAATGCTAATGCCGAGATGACAAAAACTGCGTTGCCTGAAATGAATGTTTGGGGCTTGTCTGTGCCAGGATTTACAGCCGGGTGGGTTCACAGGGGCGAAATCATTGCTCAAACTGCAAGGATAAGCTGAGCCGGCTTCTTCCCACCGAGAGCGGCATCGGCCGTGCCGCAATGGGATGTGCCGGGGGCTCCGGGGCCGCGCCGGGGGCTCGGGGCTGGGCTCGGGGCTGGGCTCGGGGCTGGCTCCGCAGCAGCGCCTTGTGGTGCCACACCAGCTCATCCCTCCCCGCCGAAATCTCCCAGGAAGTTTTGCAAAGTGTGGATTATTTCAGTCTCTGCCCGTCGGAGGTGCAGGGTCATGCCTTGCAGAAGGATTCTTTCACCTAGTGAAGACTTGAATCTTCGGAGAAAAAGATTCTCTTTCCCCTGGTCAGGTCCCTCTGTCCTGCTCATTCCCTGCCCACGTCTTCTTGCTCTTAGAGCTGGGCTTGGCTGCAGGGTTGGGAGGAGGCTCAGGAGAATGAGGAGGTGAAGAAATACCCCATGGCAGTAAGACTTGAAGAGTTTTACCCATCAGCACCAGCATTCTGTCTGGGTTTGTTGGCATCACAGAAATTATGAACTTGAAGCTCCATCAGTGTTAAGGCTGATTTTAGGATGTTTTTACGTTTCCAGTGAGGTGCTGTGAGACAGGTGATGGTGGCGTGGGGTCCTGTGGACCATCCAGCAACTTAAACCGCTCCAGTGGGGTTCTTGAATCTTTGCAGAGAGGGAAGAGCTCAGTCAGGCCAGATCCAGGCCAGGTTTTCCTCCTTCTTTCTCCTCTCAACTGCAGGCGGGAGGGAGCTGCTACCTGCCTGACACAGCTGCTGCTGCTGCTTTCGAAGCCCAGCCGCCTCCAGCAAGCCCTGCTCACCTGGGATGATGGGATGGCAGAGAGTGGGAGGCCGAGGAGTGTGGCCAGTGCAAGCTGGGCACGTGCCATGCACTGGGAGCCAGGGACACTGCTCAGTGTCCACACTGCATCCTCCCTCTGCATCCTCTCACTGCATCCTCCCACTGCATCCTCCTGCTGCATCCTCCCAGGGCACACCTCATCCTCCCCAGAGTGCTTGCTGCATCCCCCAGCCCCTGAGCTGGGGCAGAGATAGGAGCTGGCAGGACTCCCATGGGGGGACTGGGTCCCATGCTGGGGTTCTCCCCATCACCTGAGGGGGCTCAGCTGCCATTTTGGGAAAGCCAGGAAGAGCTGAGTTGTTTTTCTTCAATGGGCTGGAAGGATACAGCACTGAGAGTGTGCAGGGAGGTGTGACTCCCCAGGGTGATGTGGTGGTTCAGGGTGAGGGGCGCACAGGGTGGGATTGTGGGGTGCTGCACTGGGGCTCAGCAGTGCCAGAAAACCCCTGGTCTGGGGGTTTGGGTGGTAGACTGGAGCCACAGGGTCACTGGAGCAGGGTCCTTGGATGCAATGGTTAGAGCTTAGAAATTAAAGCAATTTAGCCCTGTCTCATCCAAGCCAGCAGACAGCCCTGCACTGGGGTTGGGGGGTGAGGATGCTCTGGAGTGGCCCCTCACAGCCCCTCACCACCCCACAGGGACCCAATGAGGGCACTGGGGACCACACAAGAAATCCTCACCCATGGCCTCACCAAACTCACCCGCCTCCTCTTGGGCTGGGTGATGTCGTGGCTGGGTTTTCCAGGGAGGGATGCATGGGCAGGATTGCGTGGCCGTGGCCAAGGGCTGGCTCCCCAAACAGCGCTGCCACGCTGCTCTTCAGCGGCTCTGTTCTATCATTGAATTTTAATTTAGTTAGTTGAGTTCTTTAAACAGTGTGAACTTGCTAAGTGCTTTGCATATTTTATACTCATGAGTAACATTTATCAAACAGAAAGTACAATTAATCAAAGAGGGGAGCGTTTGTAACTTGGAGCGGTTTGTATTCTCTCTCTTTTCCTCCCCGCTGTGCCTTTCCTCTGTGTCTCCCTCCTCTTCCTCTTCACTACCCTGCACTGGGAGCCAGGACAGCTTCAGAGTGATCTACAAATGTACACACACGCATACATACTCCCTCTTTCCCCTCACCAAAACATGTACACCATACAAACACATGAAAACATGTTTTATATATGTATGTATGTATGTACATATATATATATATCTATCTTTGTGTACCTATATATATGCACATACCTGTCTATCTGGTATAAAAATATATGTGCATATATGTATGGTGTATATGGTATGCTGTATATATAATATATATAGGCATAAACAGTCCATTTACACATATATACACAGTTATATTCACAATATTATACACACACAATGCACAGTATTTATATATCGTATATTCACTATACCCATTGTCTACTAGCTGGTATATAGCACGCAGTTTGTAGTCTATCACAGCTGTTATACTATGTATAATAAATACATTTTTTATATTTTGGGCTGCTGGGGGGGTCAGCAATGGTGGTGGTGGTGCTGCAGCCTCCTGGTGAGAGCCAGCAGCCGAGGGAGTGAGGTGGGATGGATGGTCCCAGCCCCGAGCCGTGCTGGGTGGACACCTGGCCAGCAGAAGTGCCCGACCAGCTCCAGACTGTTTGGGGACAGCAGCCAGTAGCTGGTGACAGGGCCATGGGAAGCCCTGACAAGGGCAGGAGTGTGGCTGCAGCCTCCCAGCCCATGTCCCCTCTCCTCGCCGGGCGCTTGGGATGAGGTGCAGACCAGGGGCTGCTTCTGGGACAAACAGCAAAGGGACAATGACCTCTGTCCCCAAGACATCTGTGTTTAAGGGTAGAATAACCCAAACCATGTCAGCTTTTGGCTACAAAGGCCCCAGGGCGACACAGGTGAAGCCCCTGCTGGTACCTGAAGAAGGGCTGGCACCAGTGCTGGAAGCTGAGAGGTGATGGAGCATGGCTGGCACGAAGGGACCCGTGTCTCTGCCGTGTCTCTGAGTGCCTTGGTGGCTCTCGGCAGAGCATGGAGAAACCCTGACCTAATTTATTCTGACTTCCCAAGCCTTGGCCATGGCACAGCAGAGGCGGCTGTAGGAGCTGGGCAAAGGTGGACATGGGGGCAGGTTTGGCCGGGGTTCAACCCTGCTGCTGAGGCAGAGCAGAGGAGATGGGAACATTCCATGTGGTTCCCAGGAAAGTACCTCAGGGCTCTTCCCATGGCCTTGGAGGTTTCAGTGCTCTATTAATTGCCATTAATGGCAGCAAATGGGGCAGGAGGTGCCCACCTGGACCCAGGTTAAACGGCACCAAGGGAAGGGCTGTGCTGGCGCTGCAGGACCTGCCTTGCAAATCACCTGCAAAAACATGTGCCGTCCTGGTCACCTCTACTCAAAAATGATAGTGCAAAATTAATTAGAATTAATTAATCAGAAAAGGGTAATAAGGGTGATTAAGCACCTGGGGAAAAGGAAAAAAAAAAAATATTCCTGAAGAGCAATCGCAGCACCATGATTGCCTTGGAAGGTGGTGAGTGAGTGGGAGCAAGAGGGAGGGTGTGCAGGGAAACAAATGGGCTGGAGAGAGGGGTCTGGGGGGTGTTTTCTGTCTCGTCGCACAAGGAATTACTGAGTGACAAGACTGAAACCCGTCAGAGGAAAAGCATTTCCCAGCAGCAGTGACCACGGGGAGGCAGCTGAGCCCAGGAGGGCACGGGAGGCTCTGTGGCGTGGCTGGAGCTGTGGTTGCCGCTGCCACTCTCTTTTGCAGATTTGGCTTTGCACAAACTGGCCCCAAGGCTGGACCTGTCTCCAGCAGAGAGTGGGACTCCACAGTGAGTCCTCAATGCTGGGACACTCATCCCCAGCTGGGGTCAGGAACATGGTGAGCTCAGGGACACTCAGTTTAGTTTTCCTTTTAATTTTCAGCCACACTCTGTTACCTTAATGAAATTAATAACAATAATATTATAAAATCAAAGGGAACATTTGCAAACAAGATCTGCCCCTGAGTTAAGGCAACTGCTGCAGGTTTCATTGTAATCTGAGGGGCCAGAGTGGAGCCCCAGCCCCTGGAGGGGATGGGAACACCATTCCTTTCCTGCCATCATGAAGGGTTTTGGCAATAGGGAAGGATGGAGGAGGTGGCTGGGGCTTAATGGAAAGAGTCTTCAGGAGCCCCAGTGCAGCTCAGTGAAATAAAGGATAAAAGTGTCTTTTGTCGGAGAAGCAGAGGGAGCAAGTACTGCAGGCACCATGGAAAATAGGTGGCATGGATGGCATGCAGGTGCCCATTGCCCGCTTGAAAACACGGGTGACAACCAGAGCGATGCAACGGCTGCTGGCAGCTTCAGTGAAGGGAAAGCTGGTGGGTTTGGGTCATTCAGGTGCCTGTGCATGGGGACACACCCCCAGGCACCTCCCAAACACCCCTCCTGCCTGTGAGCAGTGAGGTGCCACCACCCTGTGCTCAGTGGCCCCTCCCTGGTGACAAAGAGCATTGTTTCTTTAAAATCTGAAGAACAAAGTGGGGTGCAAGCAGTGCTTTTTGTGCATAGAGATGCTCTCACTGCGTCCCCTGCTCTGCAGTTAACAGACACTCCTGGTCTCAGCCCCCAGCTCAGGTCACTGCTGTCCCCAGCACACTCAGGTCCTTTCACAGGGACTCAGGGGACCTGGGGGCCCAAAAGCTGTCCCAGGGTGATGGTTTCTTGCCCTAATGTGGGGACTTCCTTTCTGCATATGTGACATGGAAGGATGGCAAGGGGCTCTGTCCCTGAGGCCACATCCTGGTTTGCCATGGATTTCTGGATGGCCATGGCATGAGCAGCTCTGTTTTGGGGACAGAAAGACCTTGCTGGGGCCATTAGGATATTTTGGGATAGGCGGGTGCTGGGAACGGGCCCTGCTCCCCCTGTGCCCATGCAGCACTGCCCCTGTTGCCGCTGCCTTCTGACAGCTTTCGGTGATCTCAGGCAGATTTTGTCCCTACAGGTTTTGTGAAACTCGGTTTCTGGGGTAGGTGAGGGAAGGAATCAGCACATATTAGACACCAGAGAACCCACGCCAGCCTTCATTCCCCACAGACATGACTGTAGCCAACCCAGCTTTGTCACTGTCCCCACAGCAATCCTCTTCCGAAGGGCTTGGGCACCCCCAGGTCCCGTTAACCCTGTCCTGCTGGGGTGGGGGTATCGTGGGGTGGGATGAGACACCAAAAGGGGATGGTCTCAGCTGCACTGGGGAGGGGGACACAGCTGTGATGAGCCCGCCGGGCCTCAGCTCCCCGTGCTGGCTCGGCAGGACCAGGCAGGGAGGGCACGGGAGAGCTGGGGACACTCGGAGCGGTGGGATCGGCGCCCGCACTGGGCACTGGGTGGGCACAAGTACGTGAAGGGGCATGTGAGGGGCCAGTGCTGAGGGGTGTCAGTCGGCACCGGGTGTGTCGGTACCGGGGTCTGCCGGTACCGGGTTCTATCAGTGCCGGGCTCTGTCGGTGCCGGGTTCTATCAGTACCGGGCTCTGTCAGTGCCGGGCTCTGCCGGTGCCGGGTTCTGTCGGTACCGGGTTCTATCAGTACCGGGCTCTGTCAGTGCCGGGCTCTGCCGGTGCCGGGTTCTGTCGGTGCCGGGCTCTGCCGGTACCGGGTTCTATCAGTGCCGGGCTCTGTCGGTGCCGGGTTCTGCCGGTGCCGGGTTCTATCAGTGCCGGGCTCTGTCGGTACCGGGCTCTGTCGGTGCCGGGCTCTGCTGGTACCGGGTTCTATCAGTGCCGGGCTCTGTCAGTGCCGGGCTCTGTCGGTGCCGGGTTCTATCAGT
>VZTE01001760.1:0-31942 GCA_013397775.1 Eulacestoma nigropectus
TCTCTTTCTCTTCAATTTCTCTTCTCTGAACTGAACTGAACTTGCCTGAACTTGCCTTGCCTTGCCTTACCTTAACTTAACTTGCCTTAACTTGCCTTGCCTTTCCTTTGCTGAAATTTCCTGAAATTTCCCTTCCTTTCTTGAAATTTCCTTTCCTTTCCTGAAATTTCCTGGAATTTCCTTTCCTGAAATTTCATTTTTCTCTTTTTTTCCTTTTCCTTTTCCTTTTCCTTTTTTTCTCCACTATCTGGCTACACAAATTTCCTTTTAATGATCTTCTGTCCCTTATTAATACTTTTGCCATGTCCAAGCATGCTACAGTGCTGGCATCCCACTGGGACTGATGCAGTTGGAATCACATCAGGGCTGAGCCCTCCCTGCTTTTATTTAATTCTCGCCTGTTCTTAGCCAGCTGGGGTGTCGGATCTGTTCAAGGAGATGTAACAGAAACCTTTGGGGGTTTTCTTTGCTTATGTCACCTTTCCTTGCCCAGCTCTGCCCCAAAGCAGTCCCTTTTCCTCCTGGCTGTGCACGGGTGCTGTTTGCTATCTGCAGCTGCAGATGTGCCATATTGGATTTATTAATCTCCTCCTTTTGCCATCTGGCAAACTCCTTCCTGGACCTCTTTGCATGGGAACAGGGCATTTGCAAGAATTAGGTCACATTTTGGGCAGAGTCTGGTGGGTCCTTTGCCATGTCCTTCGTTATTTCCCAGTTTGTGCCTCCCCAGGGTGCTTTGCACCCCCCTTCTCACTGTATGTGGGGACTGAAGCGGCCCACGGAGAGGAATAAATTCAGGTGATGGTACTTTGGAACAGCTGCAGGTTTCTGCCCCTTCCCCTGTTCCACGGTACTTCAGCATCACTGGAGATCTGGGTTGCACGCGATGGGTGAGCACTCAGGTGACAAACAACACTGAGATGGGAGGATGCTGCAAGGGATCAAGGATTCCCTGGGTACAAGGAGGGCTGAGGGAGGTGCCACCAGGAGGTGGCTCGCTTAGAAATGGGAGCATCTAGGTACAAAACTTTTTCCTGCAGATCTATTGCCTGCATTACACAGGCAGGTTTTGTGGGTGCGGGAGGAGGGGAAGAAAAACAAGACATCATAATTTTGGTTGGAAAATACATTGATATTCCAAACATGGACCAGACAAATATCTGTGTCTGGCCAGTGTGCCGGCTTGCTTTCCCATTTTTCTGCCTCTTAAAATTGCAGGCAGCCTGTGCAGCTCGTCTTTCCGGATGTGTGACCACGTGGCAAATGACTCCTTCACCCGTCCCCTCTGCCAGCACAGGAAAATGAGGGAACTAATTTCCTGGCTCTGACACTCCATAATTTCCCCCATTTCTCTGAGCCGTTAGTTCTGAGCTCTCTCTGAGCATCACTCCCACAGCACGCTCCAGCCTGTATCCCACACTGCATCCATGGAGACTGCAGGTATTGTCTAACCACAGGGCATACTGAGATGACTCCCAGAGCAGCAAACTCCTGTTTTCTTGGTCATTCCCAGCTTTTCATGTTGATATGAACAGACTGCCAGGGTGTTATGTGCTGCCAGATCTCCTGTGGATATGTTTAGGAGCTGCAGCTCTGTGTGAGATAAGCAGGGAGAAAATAGACATCAGGAGGTGGAAAATTAGAGATGAGCAGGACAAAAAAGAGCTTTTTTGAGGCCTCAAAAATTCCTAGAATAGGAATTCTGAAATTTTTTTCAGGACTGATTTCATGGGAAGGCAATAAGATTTAGAAAAGTTGCTGATCAGGACAGGTTTTTTAGGCTGGATGTGTTGTGCTGAGCAGAATTCCCACCTCCTGTGGCAGCCCAATGCCTGTGGATGGTGAGAGCCTGAACTGGACACAGGTTTGATGAATTTACAACCTTTACATGTTGTTTCAAGGCTGTCTAAGGAACTGTGAGGGTTTTAAGGGTGGCTGAGCTCTAGGAAGTTACGCATATAAGTTGGAGATGATGTCAGGTTTTGGTGTGTCTTATCAGGAAATGATTGTTCAGGACCGCATGGAAATGAGACATTCTGCTAGGGTTCTGTGTAACCTCAGGTCAGGAATGGTCTTTACTACAATAAATACACCCAGAGAGGTTATTTGTTTCCTTAGAGTAAGATCCACCCCCCTTGCACATCCCGTGATTTTGTTCTGCAAATATTTGAAGGTGCAAATTTCCTGGTAGCCAAGAAATACCAACAAGACTCAACAGAGCTTTGGGTGGAAACAAGTTCCCATTTCAGACTCAGGTTTAACTAAAGGTTTAGGTTTTACCTAAACTCAGCCTTTCTTATGTAACAAATACAGCAACTTCACCACCCACGACCAAGACTTTTCCGTGGCTTTTTTTTGGGTCTCATTTGCATTTTTGGACATCCTTTGGGGTTTTTTTCATGAACTTGTAGCAACTCCTCAGCTAAATAATTCTTCATTTTTTCCCAGGCCCTCCATCTCACCAGTTGTTTTCCTTCCATTTATTCCTCAGCCTCAGTTTTGGGGGTAGTTTTCTGGGGGTAAATCCTTCTATGTGCCTGGAGCAGGGTGAGTGTAAACTCCTTGATTAATTCTGATTTATTCCAGGGCTTGTGGGACACAAAATGTCATCAGGCTCCTGGGACATTTATGAAACATTTTATTGGAGAGACAAGAAATACCTGCAGCTTGGCTTTTGCCTCTGGAAAATTTGAATCATCCCACCTGAAAAACACGGAGGATTTGGGCATCCAACCCCACCACTGATAAAGGAGAGGATGACTGTGGGATGCTTCCTCCCTTCCAGCAGCACTTACCTCTCTGGGTGGTGAGAAAGGATGGATTAATTGATAGTTATTTATTATTTAAGAACCCATCTGTTTAAACAACATTGTGGGACCAGGAGAGGGAATAGATTTTTTGTCAATAAATCAAAATGGTAATATAATAATAAAAGAAAAAGACAGGAGATTGCCAGACAGCTCTTCTAACCCTCAAGTCATTTATAAATCAGGGTGGATATATTTAAAACATTAAAATCTGGCTTTCTTACTACAGATTCCCTGTGGCAGGTGTAGTTGCTCTCAGTGCTGTAAGTAGCTGCACTGCTCCCTAAAAGTGAGTAAAACCCGGGGCTGGAGCACAGAAGGCCCTGTCAAAGCTTCCTTTACAAATAGCCATAATAACACTTCCCTCCCTCCCAAGGGTGTCATGAGGGTTAATTATTTAACATTTGTAAAGCACTTGCAGGACTGGAGAGGAACGTGGAAAGTATTATTAAGGATAAACTCGGTTTTATAGGAGGCCTAGTCAGAAAATTGCATTTGGAGTTGAAATATGGGTTATGAGTGGGGATCCTTGGAGGGGCATCCATCAAACCTGGGAAGCATGGAAAATGAAGTGCTTTGGAGGAATTAATCCAGTTAAAAATTAATGCAGTGTTTTGGGGATGAGGGGTGCGGGGGTAATGCCCCACACAGCTCTCCTGTATCCCCTGTATCCCACAGCTCCCTTGTATCCCACCCTGCATGAGGTGGGTAATGGGGAACTCTAATAAAAGGAAATTTAATCATTGCACAAAATCTGAGAAAATTAAGATTTAGGGGGGAAAAGCCTTGAGACAGCCAGAATTCAGCAAATCACAGATAGCTTTTGTGGGAGAAAACTGCAAATTAAAGCACCTGGTGTGCCTGGGAGTGGGGGATTTCTGTGTCCAGGGTCACCTTTCCCTCCCAGCTGGGGTTCAGGAGGCAGGGAGGAGACCAGTGAGGCAGGTGCCACAGGCAGGGGAGGAGCACAGATCACCTGGGAGCAGGTACAGCACCGGGATCACCAGCACAGGTAAGGCTCTGCTGCCAGGGCTGGCACGGGGAGGGGGTTCGGCTGGGAGGGGGAGGGGGGAGGTCATCCCACACCATGGGATGGGAAGGGACCCCCTGCCTGCCCTTTAGGGATCCCTCAGTTTGGCATCCAAACTCCATAGTGAGGGAAGAGAGGGACCCCTCCCCTTAGGAAAGCAAATTTGGGAGAGATTTAGGTGTCCTCAGCCCACCGGAGTGTGGGGGTCTCCATGGAGGGGCTCAGGGGTTGGCTGCTGTCCCTGCTGGGCTGGGAGGCGATGGGACAGCCCAGCAAACCCGCAGCAACTTTTTCCAAGGAGGAAGTTGAAAAATAAACAAGATATGTGGGGCCCCAAAGCAGGCAGAGGTAAGTGCAGGGCAGCCTGGGGGCAGCAGGGCCCCAAAACCCCCTGGCCACTTTGCAAGAGCCTTTGCTGGTTCCCTGCTCCACTCCCAGCCAAATTAAATGCAAACCCTCTGCCTCACAGCTAAACCGAAATTGCTGCTGCATGCACTGAACCAAAAACTCCCTCCCCACCTTCCTCTCCCCACAGAATGCCTGGAAAAGTCACTTCTAGTGCCTAAAACCGCAGAGACTGGAATCACAGAATCCCAGAATGATTTGGATTGGAAGGGACCTTAAAGCTCACCTCATGCCACCTCCCTTGCTTTGGGCAGGGCCACCTTAGCTGCAGGGGAAGGTTTTTTTCCTTCCTTCTTCCATTCTTCCTACCAGCTTGTCATTAAAAATGACCAGCCCCTCACCTTGGCAGCACAGGGTGCGAGGGCTGAGGTTCTAGGTGCTCCAGGAGGGGGATGTTGGGGACCACAGCTCTGTGGTACCCAGGAACAAGCTGTGGTACTCAGCAGGCTGAGGGTTATGTGTTTTATGGATATTTTTAGTATATATTGCAATGGAAATGGTTTTGATTCTTTGTCTTGGATAGTTTTCCTTGAGGGATGTTGAAGACACGCAGTGCTTAACCTATATCACATTCTGGGGCAACGGGGACAATTTGAGGACAAGCATTCATCTCCTCTTTGGAAAATGCCCAGGGAAGTTGTGGAATCCAGCAAAGTTGTGGCTTTCCCACCCCTGGAAGAGTTCAAGGCCAGGTTGGACGGGGCTTGGAGCAACCTGGTCTAGTGGAAGGTGTCCCTGCCCATGGCAGGGGGTGGAACTATATTGTCTTGAAGGTCCCTCCAACCCAAACTGTTCTGTGATTCTAGGATTCTATAAATACTGATTTTTGTGGCATTTTTGATGGTGATAATGTTGGGTTTGAGTTTATTTTGGGTTGGTACCTGTGAGGGGTTGTTGGAGTCAGGGCTGCTCTGTCACACATCATGGAGCCAGGGAGGCAGTTCAGGGCACAGATGGCACCCACCCCGTTACAAAGCACTTTAATCTCTTTACCATCATGTAGAGGCAAAGAAAAATGGCTTTTGAGATGGTAACGTGCATTTCCCCCAACAGATAATTTTTAAAGTCAAACCTCACTGTCTTAAAACCACAAATAAACAACTGCAGGTCGCAAGGGAAGAAATGACAACGTGCCTGTTCTGAGCCCCTGTAATTAGGCTTTGGCTAATTTATTTTATTTCTCAGTTTTCTTTGCTGGGATGTAGTTTCTTGCTGCTTCCCTGATGGTAGGGCTCAGAGCAAGGATAGGGATGGAGAATCCAAACCAGGGGCTTATAAAACAGGAGGCAAAAAGAGGCAGCATAAGGAAGAGGAAGCAGAGAGCAGTATAACTCCATCACTAGTTTTTACATCTCTCTTTCCCTCAGTGCCTCTTTCCAGTTGGATCCATTGTGTCTATTAAATAGACCTCTACTCCAGCATCCTGAATTTAAAGCTTTCATCCCTGTTTGAACTTCCAAGTTGAACTTTCCTGTTCCAGGAGGATGGATTATCTCAGTTTGTGTTCTCTGTCTGTAGCCACTGTACAAGCTCCTGCAGTACCTGATGGTCCTTCAGATACTTCCTGGCAACTGAGCCTAATAGTTTCCAATGATGATGATAATTTTTTAACCTAAGTCCAAACCCCTTAAGGATCCTTTAGAGGCCAAAAAGCTGCTTTCCTGCTTTTGCAGACACAGCTGAGTTCACCAGTATGAGGAAGATGATTGCCCGGTGTCACTGTTAACACTCCCTGGTGTGGACAGAGACAGAGGGAAAAGAGAACCTGACAATAATGGGATGAAATGTTTCAGAGTGGAGTTTTAGCCTGACATTAATGCATTAGGGATCCAGCTCCTGAGGGAGCTAATGGAAGTGCTGCTATGATTAGAAGTGCCTCTGCAGACAAATAAGACAATGCTGGTAATGAGTGAGGCAGCGCAGGGTATAGGAGAGCTTATCACTGTCAGTGATGCCCCTCCTGATACCTTTTGGGTGTCTCCTGCCATCTCTCTGTGCTCAGAGGCAGAGATATCTCACCCCTGTGTCTAGACCACTGCCATCCCCATCAGGTGCTGGATTTGGGCTGTGGGGTTATGTTGTATTCAGGGATACACACAGAGGGCATGCAGGATAGGGAAGGGGCTGACTGAGGATGGTTTTTTGAGCACAGCACCTCAGCTGCTGTCAATGTGTAGGTCTGGGTTTGATGTGCTCCTGCAGCTGCAGATTCAACACGAGAGCCCCTCTGGAAGGCTGAAAATAGCTTCATTATTTCCAGATACACATCTCAGTGGCATTCCCCAGCTCAGCCTGGTCCCTGGGGACCATCCCTCACCCACAGATGCTCTGAGAGCCAAGCACAGGTCCCATGGTGAGCAAACCAGCTCCGGTGTGTCTGAACTGCCTGATTCACTGAGGTTGAAGGGCAAAGTTAATTGTAGGGGTGATGGCTGTGAGCTCTTCCCATTGGTGAACTTTAGACTGTAATTTCCAAGCTGGGGAAAACGGAAGCGATGTCCTGACTGATACAGTTTCAATGGACTTAAAAAAAACCCCAACAAAACAAAGCAAAAAAACCTCAGGAAAGCAAATGAGACATTTGGAATACTAAAATGGCCCAGGTTTTGGCTGAAAATAAAATCTGTGGCTGCCAGGGTGGTGTGAGAGGAAGAGGTGAAAGCCTGATTGGGCTCCTTACCATCCTCCAGATGTCTCCCCAGGTGGTTGGGTGCATTAGCTATAAACCATGAAAAACCAGCTCCTCTGGGAGGTGATAAGAGCACATGAAGCAGTGAATCATTAAGCAGACACAGTATAGAGCACCATAATAAACAGGGGGCAAAGAGCACTAATAACAAGCCAGCAGGGACACAGGGGTGTTGCCAAACGTGCAGGCTGGGTGATGAGGGAAGGGACAAAGTCACGCTCAGCAGAGATGCCCTGTGATGGTGGCTGTGGCCACCAACACCAGCACCCACTGGACGTTCAGCTTGTTCTTTTCCCTGCTGACTGTAAGTATGCCTCACTTCCTTTGGAGTTACAGGGATAAACAAGAGCTGTTTGCCCCAGGGCACAAACATAACTGTGGTTGGTTTTTTCCCCTGTGCTTACCCATTGCGTGTTTTCAGAGGAGGAAGAGAAGCAGGAGAAATAGTTTTGCTGGTCACGTGTCCCAGCTGAGCCATGTGCTCACTGCTATCAGGCAGGAATGGAGACCAGGAACCCCAAAGAGTCCCCATCACCCCCTGAGCTCAGCCCCAGTCACATAAGCATTGTAAGGTGGCTGTGCATACCCCTTTTAGCTGATCTTTCAATTGTGATTGATCAGTGTATTCTTCAGGTCATCCCAGTTTGACTGCATCGATCTCAGGTGGAAAACCAGCAGGCCCCACTTGATATCAGCCTTTATTATGTAACTGCAAGAGCTCCATCAGTTATATATTTGACTGTACATTGCTGTGGTCATGTTATAATTATAGCATTAATATTGCATGATATGGCTGCAATCCTTCTTTTTGTGGTATTCTGGGATAGGTTTGGTTCTGCTTCCAGTTATTACCCTGATGTTATACCATTCCTCCTTGTACCTAATCTAAATTTCCCCTGTTTCAGTTTAAAGCCATTAGCCCCATTTCATGTATATGATGAGATTCTCTACTCACCCAGAAAATACAGATTTTTCAGCCATCTCAGTGGCTTGGGAATGCTGCTCCCTGAATCACAGGGAAACAGGTGGATGCTCTCATTCCCCAGTTGCCTCTTTCAAAGAACTGCAGAGATGATTGTATTAACCCACTGGACTGTGCCAGCCCTGCTGGTAAACAGCATCTTGCTTTGATTTTCTGTTTAATTACCCAATGCACCCACTGTCAATAAATCTTTCCTTTTAAGTCATGAAATAAGGCAGAACTTTGCAGTGCTAATAGTGACTTGCAAAGCTGCCAGCCCCTACCATACCCTTTCCATGCACAGCTTTTCCACTCTTGGATTAACCCCCCCCTAAATTCATCTTCATGAACCCACTGGGATAGCTCAGAGGTGCTTGGTGAAGGCAGGAATGGAGACCAGCCTGGTGGCGCTGCAGGGACATCAACCCCATGGGCTGCCATATGTGGCTGCATGTACCGGGGTGATGTTTGCACATGGAGCCAACGTTTGCTTAGCTCGAGCTGCTGGATTAGCTGTTTGGTTAAACCAGCTTGGGTCAGGCAGGTTGGTTGCAGGGATTTAGGAGATTAGTTCTAACCCAGTGGATTTTCCTGCTCGGGGACAGACTCCTCTGGGAGATGGTATCTGCACCAGCCATGGACTTCAAGGGATGAAACAAGGTGTCCCTGGGACAAACCAACCTGAAATCAGATATTAATAAAGCCAAAGAAACAACTCTCTCTCTTCGAGACTGACAGCAACAGCTCATGTTTAACCCCACACGCAAATCATCCCTTGTGCAACACCAGAATAAGAACATTTTTGGTTTATATTTTCAGAGAGTGGGGACTGAAGCCCAAAAGGCAGCTGGGGAAGGCGGTTTCAGGATAATCAGGATGTCTGGGATGGGGAGGTCAGATCCAGCTCCAAACCATGCAACTCCTGCTACCTGGAGGGACAGCATCCACTCCACAAGGGAGATGGTTTCTGCCCAGCGTTAAGTGTGGATTGGTACAGAGAAGTTACTAAACAGAGAAGGAAGTCCTGGGCACCAGCAGCACAGCCTTTGTTATCAATTAAAACATTCCTAATAGCCCGGCCTGACACCACCTCACACCAAGGCAGCCCTCAAAGATATGGTCAAGCCCACATGAAAGAGCTGATCAGTTCTCAACCTAATTAAGCAAACAACAAACAGGAGCTGGCTGGGTCTTATTGCTGTAATTCTCCCAGGAAATGGGTCCCCCAGCATCCTGCAAACCGTGCATGTGTGCACTCTGACACAGAGGCTCCAGCAGCTTGGTGCAAATCCTGGTTTAGGGATGCTCAGGAGAGGGAAGAAGGAGTGTCAGCAGGTTGGGATGCAGGGAACGACTTGGTTTGTTTGCCCAAACCCACAATGTTTTGTTTCCGGCAGCTTTTGGGGTATTTTTGAAGGTATATTTTTAACAAAATGCTTTGGTTTGTGGAATAGATGCAGGGTATTTTTCACCTCTTCCATGGCCTGAAATAATTCCAGAGATTTTAAAAAGTTTTGAACCTTGCACGCCACTTCTGTGGCTGTTCAAGGAGCTAAAGAAACACGCTGGTGTTTACCCCTAGACATTCCTGTTTTCCTTGTGTATTATCTCTCCTACTTGGTCCCAAAAAGCCCACCCTGCCCTGGTCTGCAGCAGATCCTTATGCTCATACTTGCAGAAGAGCAAGAAAAGCAGGACCTATGGCTGGGAGGGATCCTTGGAATTAAAGGTTCAGGCTGGGATGTGTCAGAAATTGCAGCAGGTTTGGGGCCTTTTTGAAACAACTGTGGCTTTTTCTGACATTTCCTAATCCCGGGGCAAGGACCTCAGAGAGGTCCCAGGTGTTCCCAATGCTCTTGCCTATTCCCATGTGCTTGGTCAAGCCTCCTCCTGTCCTCCCTGAAAGGAGTGTTATGCCAAATTTCCAGTGTAATGCCAAATAACTTGTGTAAATTGAATAACGACATTGTTTTTGTTTGCCTTGTAGTCAGAGGAGGTTGACAGGATGGCGAATTTTAAGGGTCACGCACTTCCAGGCAGCTTCTTCCTGCTCTTTGGGCTCTGGTGGTCTGTGAAATACCCACTGCAGTATCTCAGCCAGAAAGTAAATAAGAAATCCCACAGGACTTCTTGTTTCCAGCGTGTGGATGCCATTGAAGGGGGAATCAAAATCTTCTTTTCTCTAGTAGGTAAGGGTTATATTTCACTTGCTATGCCAGTATTCACCTAGCCTGCAGTGATGACTGTACAGGAGCCCTGACTCCGGAGAAACTGGTCTAGATGTGGAAGGATCAGAGAATCTTTAAGGCTGGAAAAGACCTCTGAGATCATTAAGTCCAACCATTAACTGCCAGGTCCACCACTAAACCATAAACCTGAGCACCACATCTAAATGTTTTTGAACACTTCCAAGCATGGTGAGCCCAGCACTCCCCTGGGCAGCCTGGATGCATCCTTGATGTCTATCTTGCCTTGATCTCTGGTACAGTTTGATGTGGAACAGCAAGTCTCACACCCCTTCCCAAAGCTGAGCTGCCATTAAACACAGGCCTGATTTTTCCATCCAATCTTTTCTCCCGAATGCAAACTCACCAGCTCCTGCTTCAGAACCCCCAGCAGCAAGGAGTGGTCTCAACCATTGCAAATAAACCCACAGAAACTCCATGCTTTTGGGTGTCCTGCAGGGATGGTGGCGGAACAGTTCGTCCCAGACGGCCCCCACTTGTACCTGTACAGCGGGGAGAAGCGCGACTGGGTGAAGCTGATGAACTGGCAGCACACCACCATGTACCTCTTCTACGGCCTCTCTGGGGTGGTGGATGTCCTCACCTACATCTCCCAGGCGGTGCCGCGGGGTCTGGATCGCCTCATGTTGGCCATGGCCGTGTTTGTTGAAGGTTGGTAGAAGGTGGTGCTTAATTCGGGGAGGGATATTGGGGACCAAGTCGGAGAAGGACTAAAATTTGCCTGACTGAGATATTGCTCCAGATGCCTCTGGAGGTAAGACACATTGTAGGGGATATATTATGGCAGGCTAGGATGGAATAAGATGGGAAATACAGTCACAGATAGGTTCTGGTTTGGGATTTCTGGGGCTACTGTGGTGCAAAGCAGCAGAATGAGGTTCCTTGCTATGATAAACAGCTGGTGGACTCCACATTCCTCTGCCATCCACAGGCTGTTCTCTTGCCCCATGTTCCCCCCGAGAGCCATTAATTGCACTGCAGGCACCATCAGCCTCATCTGCTTGCATGGCACGTGGCAATTTGAAGTGATTTATTCTGGCTTCAGCACATCATGAATATCATTCTGTCCTCAGGCTGCCTTGCAAGTCACCAGCCGGGATTCCAGACCCCTCTTGGATCATAGAATCATAGAAAGACTTGGCTTGGAAGGAAGCTTAAAGATCATCTAGTTCCAACCCCCTGCCATGGGAAAAGGTGGTCTTGTTTTTATAGAAACCTCCTTAATGAAGGCACAGCTCCTGTTACTTTCCCGATCACAGCAGTTTTTGAGGCAGCAGGGGCAGCTCCACGTGCTGTTTGGCACGTAAGACCAGGAAATATACATTTACAGCTCCCAAAAAATGGTGACGTTTAGCAATAAGAAAGAAGGACACAGCAGAAGCCTGGCTGGAAGGGAGGGGTTATCTGAAGAGGTGATGGCACAGACGTGGGAAGAAAACTACCCTGTCCTTGGTCCCTGTATTGCTCAGATCCTCCTGCCCCGAGGTTGGGCATCTCATCCTTCCAGGATGTTGGGATGCCAGGAGGCCTAGGGGATGGTGCTGTGTGGAGTCCCTTCTTTTCATGGTGGCCTGTCTCAATTTGCCATCCAGGCAGGTGGTTTACTCAGCTCGGTGGCCACGGCTGTTGTTGCGAATGCTGCTCTGAGCAGGGCTCGTGCTTTGGCAGGTTGTCTCTTCTATTACCACGTCCTTCACCGCCCCATGTTGGACCAGCACATCCACTCACTGCTGCTCATCACCATCTTCGCTGGGGCTGGCAGCATCCTGCTGGAGGTTTTCCTGCATGACAACATTGTCCTGGAGATGTTCCGAGCCAGCATCACCATCGTCCAAGGAACGTGGTTCTGGCAGGTCAGTTCTGCCTTCCCAGAGCAATGAAGCAAAGGGAAAAGAGGAGGAGAAGGAGTTGTACATCACTTATCAATCACACATCTCCCAAGGATTATTTTGCCAGGCTCACTTCATAAATAGCTCATAACCCAGAATGAAAATTTACTTATCACAGGTCATCTCTGATGGCTGCTCCTGCTGCAAGAGCTGTTTGTCTTGGCTTATTGCTCCTCCAGCGGGAAGAGTGAAAGCAAGTGAGCAACATTTTGCAGTATCTAACGACCAAGTACTAATTGCTTAATGTATCTAATGCACCCTGCAGCCCTCCCTCTGGTTTAGTAGAAAGATATAGACCCCACCAGCAATAAAACAGCTGAGTTAAAATACAGCCAGCTGCTTGCTTTGGTAGGAGTTGGAGAAGCAAAGAAATCAGTTGGAGATAATTGCTCTCAAAACTAAGCTGTCAAAGAAAACCCCAAACTAAGAAAAAAAGAAACAAAAACCAACCAATCAACCTAAAACAAACAAACAAAAAACCAAACAAAAAAAACACCCCAAAACCAAACCACTTTCCCTTCTCTTTTTCAAGGCTGCACTAGCTCAAACCAGCCTTTATTCAGGGGTTAAAAACTGGGCTGAGCTTGTAAAGTACTAAATCTGGAGTTTTTAAAGGATGGCTTGGAGTTTGGAATGCTGAGGGTCAATTGTGTGTGGATATTGAACAGAAAAAGAGATATCTTGGGCACAGATTGGCTTTGTGTGGCCTCTCATTGCAAGGATGGACTTCACTCTCTCAGCAAAAACCTCTGTCCTGGTCAGGGCTCAAGTTCCTTGGTCACCACGTGAATAAAGGTAATTCACCGTGAGAGTGGTGATGCTCTGGCACAGGTTGTTTAAGGTCCCTTCCAACCCAAACCATTCTGAGATTCTATAATTTTTTTTCCCAATGTAATAAACTTCTTGTTCCACCTAGATCGGTGTTGTGCTGTTCCAGCCATGGGGAGGTCCAGTGTGGGATGAGAATGACCACAGCAACATCATGTTCCTCACTATGTGCTTCTTCTGGCACTGGGCAGCTGCTGTGGCCATCCTGGCTGTAAACTACAGCCTCACTTACTGGTACGGCTGGGACAGGGGCTGGGACAGGAACTGGGGCAGGGCTGGGGTGGGCAGGCAGGGCAGGATGTCTGCAGTGAGACACAGGTGTACCCCAGCCCTTCCTGCAGTACAAAGTCACAGCTGAATAAGCAGTCCCAGACTACTGCAGGTTTCAGGGCACGGTATTTATTGAGTGCACAGAATGCAAAACAGTGTCAGTGAGAGACACAGGCATTAAACAGGAAGAAGTCAAACAACTGAGTCCCTAGAGGTGCTCCTGGAAGTCACACTGCTTATTTTCCTCTGCACCAAGTGCTGAAGTCTAACTTTAATTTGATAGAGACATTAAAGCATTACTGGATCCCCTGAGACTTGGTCACCTGCCTCGCAAGGACTTCAAAGAAGTTGAGGGTCACTGAATTATTAGAGGTACAAAACCTAAAACATTACCAGCCCCCAGTTTGGCTTTTCCAAGGGGATGGGAAGATTATCTCACTTTAAGGGATGCTCTGAGGGATGCTGTGTGAGCTACAGAACAGAGAGTTCAGTCCATGCCATCAAATAGACTTTATACAGAACAAAAAACACTCAATCCCCCATCAACAGCATTTTAGGACCTCTAGAATGAGGGTGCTGGTGAGTGGCATTAGGTTGGGGATTTTTCTAATAATGATTTATTGCTCCTGTGTTACAGCTGTCTTCAGAGGTTCAGAAGAGGCAGTGGAGAGCCCTACATCAGCCTGGGGGTCTGGCAGCAGAAGTGTGACAGCAGGTCCCAAGCTGCCTTCTTGAATGGCTCTGATGAAGAGTGAAGAGGGTGCAAACTCCTGCTCCAAACACATGGACAGTCCTTCTTCCAGAAGAAAGAAATCTAATGAAATATTTGTGTTTCGGAAGAGTGAGAGGTGCCCCTGTGGTGCTGCTGGGAGGAAGGCTGAGCATGCAGGGGTGGCTGCCCTCCATCCATACCCGAATATCTCTGGAATATCTCATACCCGAATATCTCTTTTGTGCTTGGAAATGGGCACAGCTTGAAGTGATTTTTAGCAGCAAAACACAGCACGGAAATTCAACGTGACAAGATTGCTTCATCCTGTGGACTCCCCTGTGTGTACCCATAGGGATGGAGGGCATCCTTTGGCCAGCTGACTTTTCCAAGAGCCTGAAGGCTTTGACCTGCTGTGACTGAAGTCAGGGAAATCTCCAGGCTGAGGTCATGCACCTCTGGAGCAAGGCATCACCCCAAGGAGGACGAGTAAGAGAGTGTTGAATGTGAGATTATGGCAATTTTTGCAATACCAGGGCTTGATTTCACACAATACAAATGTTATTACTGAAGCTTTGAACTAAAGAGGGGTTTTGTTAATGGTTTTCACGTTCACTTAAAGGCTGAGAGTGAATAAATGTGAAATAAAAATCCTCGCTGAGCTGATATCCTTAAATTTAAGACTGATAAATTATAGAGTGTGTAATAATAGCTTAGAAAAATCCATCCCTCAGACCTGCAAAGCCTGAAGGACTGTAAGATACATAGCCAAGCAGCAGCGATTCATGAAATGTCCCAGTTTTCCATTGAAAATAAACCCCCTCAGCTTGGAAAGCAAGATGAAACAGGCACATGGTTTGTTTTTAGGCTGCTTTTGCTAGCTAATTTCTTGCAAAAAGTGACTGGAAATGTCACCTCCTAGACAGGAGGAAAAAATGCTAGTAGTGAGGAAGGGAATTGAAAAAAATTATATATATACACATATATAGATAAATAAATAAAATAACCACCAGCACAAGGTAAATTGCAATTGTTCATGTCTCAAACCCTGCACTGAGATCTTCTCCCTGCTGTGTAGTGGGGGATGGATGGCAGGAGATTTTTGTGCTCATGTTCATGACTGCACAGAAAAGCAGCTCCTGGCAGGTCCAAGGGAAAGCAAAGCTCGTCTTTTAACCCCTTTCCCCTTGTGCAAAGAGCCTGTCACAGACTGCAGAGACTATAGCCTGGATTGTATTGGTTATTAACAGTGCTACAAAGACTAACTAGCTTTCCTTGAATGCCAGTTTTCCTGTACGTCCACTGCTAAGCCGGTTTATTTTGCAGGGCTGGATACTGGGAGGTGCAAACAGGCTGGGCGTGATGAGAATGAAGCAGCAGAGCTGCATCTCCATACATCCATCTCATAAACTCATGATTAGGTCTCATGAGTCGTAACCACTGAACATGAGGAGCATTTTGTAGATATTTTTTTTTTCTGCCAAGGCAGAATAGTTTTTCCAAACATCATGAATTCCTCTGGCTGCTGTGGGGAGACACAACCTCTTCTGCAGATGCCACCTGCTAATGGCAGAGAGCCCCCCATGAGGAAGGGCACAAACTGAGTTAACAGGAATGCTACAGGACAGGGATGGGATCACTGAAGAGCAAAAAGGCCTTGTGTGATGGTCTGAATTATTTCTGGTCTTCTCTGAATTATTTGCTTTTAGGAAACAGCCCAAGCATCACTATTCCCACTAAACAGCCAGGGGAGGGCAGCAGCTGCAGTTGGACCAGGAACGGATCCAAGCTGGATGCAGTCATCTTCCTCCTACCCACCCTCAAAAGCCAGAGGTTTTTTCCACTCCAGGGCACACAAATGAAAGCTGTCTTTGGTTTTTAAAAGCACTCCTTGCTTTTGAAAGTGGGATAGGGTTTATTTAACTCTTCACAGCTCTTAATCAAGTTGCCATCTCCTTTCCCCCCTCCTTTCTTTGGCCCCTGTCACTGTATGGCCACAAAACACCTTTTCCCTCCACAGCACCCGGTGTCTGGAATAGTTTCTGTTTGCCTCATTAACTCCCTGCTCCTACAAACGTCCCAGGACTGTCAGCAGAGCACTCACTAATTTGTTTTCTGGCTCTGGAGCACATTCTTTTCCAAGGTATGAAGGTCAGCAAAGGAGGAGAGATCCAGCCTGTGATTAAAAAAGGAAATACAGTTGGGGTTCATTTCTGTGTGAGAATTAATGATTTTCATTTTAACTAAAAATAGTTTGCAAATAGTTTAGGTACCCAAACAAGGTATGAAGGTGTCTGGACCAGGGATACAGAGATGGTTTATTATATAGCAGTGCAACCATAAGCCATCCTCACATTTATTTCTTGAGTGATGGATATTTTAGGACAGGCCTAGATGGAGACTTGCTTTTAACACAACATTAACATCAAACAGTTGTTCTGGATCATGTTTTTCAGCATATAATGTTTGGACTTGATGGTCTTGGAGGTTTTTTCCAACCTAAACAATTCTATGATTCTATAAATTGAGTTAAAGTGTCTCTACTGGACCTATTGGCCATGCAGCTGGAGTGGGCTGGGGCTGTGTTTCTATCCATATCCACACTGATTTTAGAAAGAGCAGGATGCCCTGGGTGGTGTCTCAGGGATGTTTTTTCCTTGTGTAATTGTAGTCTGATGTTCGATTTTGTCACTCAGGTGTCCTGCTCATCCATGGCTGGAAGGAGCCGCTGATCCTCCCCTTCTCTTACAAAGGAGCCCAGACAACACCCCCGAGAGCAGCCAAAGGTCCTGGCAGCTGCTCTTCCTGCAGCTGGAAACACAAACCCTTCATCAGGAGCCAGCACAGCCTGTCCACGAGCCACTCATTCCTGGGGCAGAGATAGGATCTCCTGCTGCCACTCCACACAGCCACTTTTGTGTGAGGCTGAAATGAAGGTGTAGCAGCAGAACAAGCCCTGCCTCTGCTTTTACCACCTGCTTTACCTCCTGTTGCCTGTTTATGAAAGCTGGTGTTAGCATTCGTCATAATAATAATAATAATACTTTGTGCTTCCCAAACAACCATCCATCTGCAGCACTCAAGCTGCTGGCAAACCTTTAATTAGATTGTGCCTCCCACCACCCCCAGGAAGGAGACAAACATTATCACATTTTTTCATTAGCACTGAGGCTGATGATGAACCTTCAGGGAGAAGATGTTGCAGTTACAGCTGAGAGAAAAAGAAAAAGTAAAAGACAAAAATATGAAATCAAATTCAGTTCAGGGTTTAGCTTGAGGATATTAGAGGAGCTGGAGAGTCAGACACAGCTCTGCCACCCCCAGTCTTTTCCTTACTCTATTCTAGGAGTAAGAACAGGTATATGCCCTAAGGAACTGGAATGGAATCGCATCCATTTGTGCCCACAGTGATTTTACCATGCATGGAGTGTCAGTGACCTGCTAAGGGATTTGGGGGCATTCACCATCTTTTTCTGGGTCCCCCTCACTGGGTTGTTCCCAACCACCTATCAGAGTTAAATCCTCATTTTTCTCATGGGGATGGTTCAAAAGAAAGCCCTTTTTCTCAACTGTTTAAGGCACTGAAAACTTCTTTCACTGTCTGTAACTCAAGCTGCCCTTTTCATAGAAGCTTTCTCTCTGGCCTTCACTCTTTGCTGGCCCTTTATGGAAAAAGGCACATTGATCCTCTGAGTAGATGCTTTCCAGCT
Organism: Eulacestoma nigropectus; assembly: GCA_013397775.1. Lineage (NCBI taxonomy): Eukaryota > Metazoa > Chordata > Aves > Passeriformes > Eulacestoma > Eulacestoma nigropectus. The sequence goes on from VZTE01001760.1 coordinate 17,545, forward strand.
GGGCCTCGTTTCCTCCCGTCACTCTCCAGCTGCTGCACTCCCACCTCACTTTTCCCCACTTTCTCCAAGGACTTGACTCCTCTTGCTTGGGAAGCAGCTTCTTACCTTTTTGGGGTAGTGGTTTGTAGAGGTGGGTAGTTGCAGAAAGGAAAACTGAGCTGAAAGAGGTCCCCTTCAGTGGATGATGCTTATACTTTTTTTTTTCCAGCAAAAAAGGTAAGGTTTTCATCCTGCATTATTTTCAGGGATAGGTCTGTAAGGAAGAACTCCTGTGAGGGTTGTATTTCTCCCAGTGCTTGGATTTAATGTTGTAACAAGTTCCTAAGCTTAAGCTTGGGTGAAACTGCATTTGTGGAAGCCCCTTTGCTACTGTGGGCTTCCCAGGACCCTTTTGCAGGTGTACTCATCCCTGTTCCACTCATCCTGCTTCTCAGGCACCGTTGGAAGTGAGCAGTGCTGGGTGTACGGCACAGCTTCTTGTTTTCCTTCCATCCTCCCACTTGATATGAAGATAATGGGAATAAAAGGCTCCTGGCTATGGCTTGGTGGCTTTTCTGGCTGTGCTGGACCACAGCCCATCACCCTGGGGAGGCTGCTTTGCTTCCATGCTGCTCCACCCTTGGCTCACACATGTGGCTCTGGGCAGGGCTGGTCCTGCAGGCTTGCTCGGGGTGGGTTTGGCAACACGAGTGAGAGAAATACACAACTTTCTAGGAGAACTGCTGGATTGGGAATGTGGCTGCCCTGGGGTTAGGGGCCTGGGCAGTGCTCTGGGGTGATGCTGGGTATTTCTGCACCATCATCTCGGTGCTGTGGGAGGACATGGGGACACTCGGGTGGCCTGAGGTATTTATTTGCCTGAAGCACTTGCACTGCTCATCTCTGCAGCCATCAGTGGAATGGGCAGCAACTTCGAGGTGGCTTTTGTCTGTGGTTGCTTGGTGAAGGGCAGTGCTGTGTTTTCGAGAGGAAAAAAGGAGTGCAAACAGGCTGCTGTGTCCTGCCTGCCCATCTTTTGGGGGAGAGAGGGCCATGGCCCCCCACTTCTCAGCTGCTGTGGGCTGGGAGGTGGAGCTCACAAAGGCTGTGCTCTGATTTGTGAGCTCTGGTCCAAAATTTCCTGCCCTCAGGCAACTTTTATAAGATTGGACCCCCTAAAAGGGTTATAGTGTCCCTGACAACCCAGCTCAGAGACTTCCAGCAAAGCCCTGTCAGACCTTGCTGCCACCTTATCTCTTCTTGGCTCTTTCCCCAGTCATCCCCAGCCCCACTGTAACAACTGACTATACGTGGTTGCCATGGGAACAGTAATTGGCTGCTTATCCTTATTTTTGTGGCACACTCCAGGAGAGTTGTTGCTGTTTTTTTAATAGCAGACAGGAGGTGGCCCAGGTTGTGAAAGGTGGTTGACTCAGGGTGCTTTGAACTGGCCCTCGAGATGTTCCGCTCCAAACATCCTGTCTGAGGGGCACCTCCCCATGGTGGCTTCTCCCTTTATCTGCCTCTTCTGAGTAATAACCTCCTTGCTGACGCATCTGGAGAGGGAGAAGGACCGGCAGGAGTCACAGGTAAACCCTTCCATTCACACACTGGTGAGCAGCTATGCCATGGAATGGACATGGCTGCTGGAACTTGGGAAGAAGGGATGTGGGGAGAACATTTCTGAGAGACAGAGGTTCAGTGTGATGACAGCTGTGGGTGAGGCTGGTGGAGGTGGTGCTGATGGTGCCAGAAATCTGTGGCTTTAGCCCTTTTTTTTAGGGGGTTATTGTGTTTTGGAGCTGCATCATAGCAGAGGATGGGAGTTGTTCAGCCTGGAGAGGAGAAGGCTCTGGGGAGCCCTCAGAACCCCTTCCAGTGCTTAGAGGGGCCCCAAGAGAGCTGGAGAGGGACTCCTGGAGTCTCAGAACAAGGGGGAATGGTTTCCCACTGCCAGAGGGCAGGGCTAGATGGGATATTAGGAGGAAATTCTTCCCTCTGAGGGGGGTGAGGCCCTGGCACAGGGTGCCCAGAGCAACTGTGGCTGCCCCATCCCTGGAAGTGTCCAAGGATGGAGGAGGATTCACAAAGAGAAGACCCTCCAAATGTCTGTGGCCAGGTGCTGAGCTTGCCCTCTGCACACAAGTTGGCTGTCCTGGAATGCTGATGGTTGCACCCATGGGTGCTTGTAGGGAACGCTGATGTGTCCAGAGGGACAGCAGCGATCCTCCCATGAGAGCAAGTGGGCTCAAAATCATGGATGGTGATGGGTTTGGAGCTGCAATGGCTCCAGGGAAGAGCCTGGAAGCTGGGCAGGAACGCCATCTTTCCCAAGCTGAGCCTGAGGAGGCTATAAGCAGTCAGGCAAGGCTCTGTCAGGACAGCAGGCAGCTCCTGTATGGCGATTAAGCAGGAGCTTCACAGCCTGGAAGCTGTGGAGGGAGAAGAGCAGCTCAGGTAATAACTTCTGACTGTAGCCATATTTCAAGTGCTCTGACAGACAGACCAGCTCCCAGGAGGAATAAATAACCTGGTGTCTCTGCTCTTTCCTGGCTGCCACTTACTTGGAGCTAAATGAGCTTTTATGTGAGCGTGGGCTCCAAAGCTGGATTGGGGGAAGCCAGTGAGTCAGGGGTGTCAGGGCTGGGCTCGCTGGGCTGGTTGGGGGGCTCTGTGAATGTGAGGGGTTGTTTTTCTGTGCCTCAAATACATGAGCTGTGCAAGTGGACTGTTGCTTGGAAACGTCTGGTTTTGCTGCAGAACAGTGGCTGTTTTATAAAAGAAGGAGGGGTTTTTTTGTTGTTTTTTTTTTTTTTTAAGTGAGTTACATGCAAGCTTCTGCTTGTCTGATGGTGGTTTGGGACATCTCTGCTACAAGAGAGATGCCCCAGAACATGGCAGGATTCCTGGAATTGTTCAAGGCCGTGTTGGATGGGGGTTGGAGCAACCTGGTCCAGTGGAACATGTCTCTGCCCACGGCAGGGAGTTGGAATGAGATGAGCTTTAAGGTCGCTTCCAGCCCAAACCATTCTGGGATCCGTGGTGGCTGCTGAAGGGCTGTTTCCAGTTGCTGGGAAGCAAAGGAGACTCGTGACTACTCCCCAAAGCCTTGCTGCATTGGGCTGCCGAGGGGTTGCAAAGCAAAAGGGTCTGTGGCACTGCAAGGAAGAGCTCTGCCAGGAAGGGGGATGGTCAGGGTAGGAGATTCCAGGGACAGCTCTGAAACAGCAGGTTGGGTCTGCTGGTAGCTCAGGTGAAGGGAGAGATGGCAGGTGGGTGTGGGGTGACAGATCCCCAGGTTAATCCTGGATGCTGGCATGGCTTGGAGCAGCCTCTCGAGCTGCAGGTGGGACACATTTGTCATTTCTGGGCTCTGGGATGTCTCTGCTCTCCTTCTCTCCTCCAATTAATCATGTCAAATTAATGTTCCAGACATGTCTCTCAATCAGGGTGCACTCCAGCTTCAGGCTGTTGCCCTTGCAGTCACAATTAGGACAATGGTAAAATTTGGTTATATATCATGCAGTTGTGCCGTGCTTAAATGTGCTTTGTTTTTAGTCACTTCGGATGTAGATGTCTGTGCAGCAAAGATAAGTGTCCTGGCCAGGATGTCCAGGCTATAATCAGGAAAGACGTGGGTTCTCCTGGGGCATCAGCCACCTCACCCTAATGTAGGCACCCAAAATAGAGCAGAAAGCCATCCCTGATCCCCAGCTCCTGGGTGGGGCATTTCTCACCTACCTGAAAGGCTGTTTAGTAGCTTCCATCCTGAAAGGAAACCTTAGCACAGATTTGAGCCTTTCCCAGATTGCCTGTGTCCCAGAGATGCAAAGGATGACAATGGTTTCTACATTCCAGTCCTATGTTTGCCACACAGAGCTGAGCCAGCCCAACCCATGCCGGCTCTACAGCCAAAACCCGACCTGGAACATCTTGCAGAGTTCTCCCTCACCTCAGGCACTTGCCACGCCACATCCTACCCTTGTTTTGCAGTGCCTAATTACTTTCTAGTGTGGGAGGACTTGGAGAACATGCTGGAGTTGTTCATCCAGCCTCTGTAATTTGCTTTGGTATTTATAAACACAGTGAGGATGTGATTTGTGATGCAAGGGCAGGTCGGTGTGGAAGCTTTGGGATGAGTAATGCCTTCCTCTGTGCACATCCGACCTGCAGAAAAGGACCGGAAAGCCCATGAGGAGGAGAAAAGTGAGTCCTCCTTAGCTGGTAGAAGCTTACAGAGAGAAAGGAGAGAGGTCTTTCTGGAGGGAACAAAACCATCCCAAGGTAAAACAATGCTAGAAACTCTTAGATCATTACTTATTCTTTTCTGTGCTTGCTACACTGGGATTTTTCTCAGGAATTTTGGTATGGGCTGAAATACTTCACAGGATATAAATTTGCTGTACCTTTGCTCCTCTCTGTCCTTCTTGGTTGGTACTCTGGCATTGATCTGACTTAGTCAAGGCTCTTTTTATGCCTTTAGTCTTCGAGCTCTTCCTATGGAGAGGAAATATCTTGTGTCAAATCACCACTTGTGTGCCACACAAAGGTTGTGTGGAATATGTATGAGGCTCTTTTTCCAAATGTTAATGGTTCCTGGGTTGCCTCCTCCTGCACAGCCCAGAAAAGCCTTCATTGGCTGGAGCTCCTAATCCAGCTCTGGATTCACACCCTGATAATTGCCTTGTTTGGAGCAAGTTTATGCTCTAAGGAAATAATTGTTACATTGCTTTTTATTGGTAAAAACTTTGTTGCATTTCCTTTTCTAATAGCTGTTACGCTTTCTTGGGCACTAATGTATTATTGTGTGGCACAAAGTCCTGATGATTTTATGTGCAGCCACAGAAATACAAATATACACACATATACACAGTGGTGCAGAGTGGCAGCTTCCCTGTGCTGATACCTATCTCTGGTACTCCCTGTCTGAGCTGAGCCACGTGCATCTGCTCTGTTGGGATGTGGATCCCTGGGGAGGCTGAGCAGCCCAACAGCTCCCTTGGCGTTCTTTGGCCATCAGGCACTGTTTGTCCTTGCAGGTCCAGAGAACGAGCCCAATGCCAACAAGTTTTCTGGGCAGTGCCCTCCGGGGCACTTTCTTCTTCGCCTTTGGCCTGTGGTGGTCGGTGCGATACCCCCTGAAGTACGTCAGGAGGAAAGGTGATGCTGAGGGCCAGCCGGGCCATGGGCATGCAGAGGTCTTCGAAGGGGCAGTCAAAGCTTTCTTTGCTCTAGGAGGTAAGAGATGATGATGATGATGAGTCCCTGCCGCAATATCTACCAGCACAGCAGCCACTCTTCCCCACAGCACTGGGGCTGTTTGTAGTGGGAAACCACTGGCATGGTAGGGCTTGGGGATATGCTTGTGGCACACCCTGGGACAGGACCTTGCTGTTGTTCTCCTGGGCAAACACCACTACGGCTTCACCCCGAAAAGGAACATTCCCTCAGGCTTGTCATTTCCCCATGTATAAGGAAAAGTGACCTTTTCTCTGTTTGCCCAGGGATACTGGTGGAGCAGTTTGTCCCCACGGGTCCCCACCTGCAGCTGTACAGCCCCAAGACACACAGCTGGACTGACCTCACCCCCTGGCAGTACTCCACCATCTACCTTTTCTTCCTCCTCTCCGGCATCACAGACGTGGTCTCACACTCCCCACTCAAGCTGCCACCAGGCTTGGACCGGCTCTCGCTGTCCCTGGCTCTGCTCGTGGAAGGTGAATCGAAGCTGGTGCTGGGGGAGGAGGGGACATGGAATAAGGAATTGCTGCAGTGCTCATGGGTGTGACAGCTCCTGGGCAGTCTGGGGGCCACAACGGCAGAGCTGGAGGGGGTGTTGGATGCAAGATGGCACTGGCTGTGTGACAAAATCACCCCCTCCCTGCTCCTCCTAAATATGGATCCAGCTGGATGCCACAGGGGATGCTTGAGGGATCTGTGTTTCTCCTGGTGGCCAGCAGCTCACTCACTCTGGAGTTACAAAAAGGTCTCATCCCCCCACCTTGGTTGAATGCAGAGGGATAGACCCTGATACAAAGCTCCCTACCATCTTTTGAGCTCAAGCTGCGCATCCCTGTGCTCCTTTTGCAGCCCTGGCTAGGGCACAGGGATCCCCACAGGTACAGGGGTTCCTCGGGGGCAGAGCAGAGCCGGTGCTGGGGCTGCCTGCTCATTGCAGAGGGAAGGTGGTGACAGCAGCTGGTGGCTCTCTGGTTCTTCCCCGCAAGGCAGATCATGGCAAGGCCTGGAGCATAGTCTGTTTTCAGACGATTTTTTAGGAGAACAAATCCCAGAGTGTTCTTTGCTAACACAGGGTGGATCTTGGCAGGTTTGCTCTTCTGTTTCCGTGACTACAGAGATGCTGTGCTGGACCACCACCTCCACTCCCTGCTGGCCATGGCTATCTTTGCCGGAGCCCTCTGTGCCCTCCTAGAGGTGTTCCTCCGAGACCATATCATCTTGGAGACCATCAGGACCAGCTCCTTCCTTCTCCAGGGCTCTTGGCTTTGGCAGGTCAGTGTGTATCCAGCGTTCCCCTCAGAGCTTTGCACCCAGGAAGGCGAGTGGAGTGGGGCTGCTCTGCCCCTTTAGGCACATCTGTTGGGGTTAAACTCGTAGGCTGTTCAAATATCTTTGTAAATAAGAAGAGGAAATGAGGCTCAGTGCCAGAGCTGCCTTTGTGAGGAAGTGCATGTGTAATGTAGCAGCATGGACAGACCTGGAAATGAATGGAAAATGGAAACCGGAGGCCACAAGGGAAGGAAACCACAATCGTGAATTTTTATTAATTGTATTAGGTCCATTTTCTTCCTCTGTTTGTTCCAAGTAAGTGGAAAAATCTGGAAATCTCTCGTGTAATCGCCCAGCTTTTGGTCTAGGGGGAAATGCACAGACTGGCAATGTCACCTTTGGGATGTCACCTTTCTCCAGGATGCTGGGCTGCACTGCAAGCCCTAAGGATTGTCTGCAGAGAATCCATCTCCTCCTGACACCCTTGTGTCAGTCTGAGGGTGCTTGGGGAAGCCAAGGGCAGTGCCCCAGGTGTTACTTGGGGTTATGGTGCCTCTAGTCCACAGTCAGCTGCAGCAGGTGGGCTGGAATCAGAAGGAAAACAGGAGGGATGTGCTAAAGACTGACTACTTTTCATCTGTGACCAGATCGGGTTTGTGCTGTCCCCTCCGTGGGGAGGACCAGGCTGGGATCAGAGCAACCCCAGCAACCTCTTGTTCCTCACCATGTGCTTCTGCTGGCACTACGTGGGCGCTCTCGCCGTGATGGCCACCAATGCTGCCGCATCCCGCTGGTATGAGGGGTCCTGGCACAGGGCATGGGCTGGCCAAGAGCAATGCTCAGACCCAACACTGGGGTGGGAAGTCCATGAACCAGTGTGTCATGGGATAAGGAGTGTTGGTGTCCATGCGTATCCAAGCCTGGCTTGGCTGGAAAGGGTGGGCTCCGTGCCACCGCAGAGCAGCCTTCCCGAGCAGGGCGGTGTGAGCCAGTGGCTCTCACTATGCACAAATCCCTGACCAGAGTCACTGTCTCTCCTGCAGCTGCAATGAGTCCTGCCAGCTGAAATTCGGGGACATCGACGTAGAGCTGGACTGTGGCTTCTGCCTCCACAGAGGGAAGAAGAGCTCCAGTGATGCCTTGCTGCCGGAGAGCAGCTCAGATGACAAATGAGGCTATGGTGGGCATGGAAATCTCTTCCCTGCTGGTTTAGAGCTCTTGAGATGAGGTTTTTAATTAGTCTTGATAAACTACAGCGGCACTTGACAGTGGAGCATCAGAAGTAGGAGGCAGGACCCTGAGGGGACCGTGGCAGGAGATGCGAAGCCTTTCCTTGTGCATCCCTTTGGTAGCCACGAGTTTTTAATCCTCTGAGCTGCAGCCCAGGCTTCAGACTGCAGGGCTGGTTTGCTGGTGGGGTCCAACTGGTATGGCAAATCTGACTATTTTTTTCAATATTATTTTCCCTTCTGCTTCCTCAGAAGGGAGCCAAGCCAGCATTCAAAGCTCCTGGTGGCTGTCACTGACTCTGATGTTAATGGAGAGGGTTTTGTACACAGCTGAATGTACAGAGTATCTGTGATCACCAATAAAGTGCTTTAACACACCTCCTCCGTGGTTCTCTTGAACACAATGCTGCAGGCTAAGGCAATGTTGGCTTCAAAAGGTTTGGGCAGTGGATGGAGTATCTGAGGGATGAGACTGTGTGTGATTTAACGTGGACAAATCTGCCCAGGGAAGAGTGGGTGGCCAGTGGATGGAAAGGATGGAGGGTAGCTGCTCTCCTGCTTGTTTTTCATCAGAAGCTGAGTTAGGCACGTGAGCCGGGGGTGTGGTGGTCCTGGGAGATGGGATATTTCCTGGGCAGGGGGCTCAGCTCGGAGAGAGACCCTTGAAGCAAAATGATGTTTCCAGCTGGCTGGGGATGTGTGTATGGATGGCCTTGGTAAGCCTCTAAGAACCCTGCAGTGATCTCAGCTTTTCTTTAACACCTTTATTCCCCCGTTAGAGCTGGTCACTTCCAAACAAAACCTTCCCATTCTTCCTTGCTGTTGGTGTCTACTTTTGTTTGCAGCAGAACAGTGTGGGGAGATCCTTCCTGCCATCGAGAACAAAATCGAATTTAAAAGATAGCATCAGGAGGATTAGTGAAAGAACATCACTAATCATCGTCCAGAAGTTCAGCATCAACATCTGAAATGTTTGTGCCATGTCCTTGGCTGAGGGCTCTGCTGGGTGAATAGGGGAGCATTGATTTTATTATCTTCCAACACCTTTACTGTATGCCCCTGAGAAATGCAAGAGCCAGTTTAGTCTGAACACATGCCTGCTGGGCTGCACAGGCTGGGAGGAAAGAAAAATCCCCCCTGACTCAAACCAGTTGCAATTCCCTGCCCCATGGGAGCTCCCTGGAAGAGTGAGTATTGCCTATTTAACTTTTTATTTGTCATTTTTGTATTTTATTTTTATATTTTCTCCTTTTGGAGCAGGGCTGGAAGAAGACCAATGCTTCGTATTGCTAGCAGCTGTCCAGAAAAAAACCTTGAGAAGCAGAGAAAACCAAGTAAGTGCAGTATTTTGGGTTCCCACTTTTGGCACCCACACACAGAGGATGGTTAATTTGGATTCTAAAGCAAGCTGCCCTCCTGAGCAATGGTTTCTCCAGGATCTGGTTGCCTTCAAGTCAAGCTGATGTGGATGCCCAGTACTGGAGGGAGAGCTTGTATTGTGCTCCGTGGAGGTGATGTGTTCCCATTGTTAATAATCTTCCTGGGACTAGAAGTGGGGTCATTGTGTCAAGTTGTTATAGACTGGCTGCCACTAATGGGAAGCTCAGTGCAGAGGTTACAACCTGGTGTACTGAGCTTGCATTGAAAAGAGGGGGAAAAACAATCTCTTTTGCCTTTGATCAACTAATGTTACTTTTTTCCTGGTTTTTTTTCTGCCCTAATGTTTTCTTTGCAGTGCTGAATCTCTTACTGAGGGTTTTGCTGCATAAAATGTCAGGTTTGCTGGTGATGCTTCTTCTTTCTTTGAATAAATGTAAGTGAGAGCAAATAGTAATCATCCTGCTGTGTGTTTTGACAGGTTCAGTGGGATCATGCTCCAAGCCCAAAAGGCTTTCTTTGAACAGGGCACCCAAAATTACCATGTGAGGTGATAGAGCTGCCCCATATTTGAGATATGACTAATGTTCATTGTGTCAACAGAGTAGAAAGACATGAGGTTGTTGAGGCTGTGGCTGTGTTTGTTGAACAATTCCCAGCTAGCCTGGGTGTGGGATTGATATTTCCTGAAACACCTTCTCTCCCAGTGAAGCTGGAAAGGAATAAAACTCATTGAGTAGAGTCAGCCCATGGCAGGGAGCTGGAACGAGATGATGTTTAAAATCCCTTTCAACCCAAACCATTCTGGGGTTCCATGACTAGACAAGGTGCAAGTGATTGCTAAAGTCCCCATTGTCCACCCAAAACTGTTGCTGGTCCTGTGCTGTGGACACAGGGGACCCTGAAATAGGTGGGAGCTGGACACCTTGTTCCATTGCAGTCCCTGCCTCTCCAAGATGGGTTAAGATCTGTGCCTGGGTGAGTTTAATTACTGGGGACCTCATTATTTATCATACACAGACCTGACAGATGCTGTTCCTGTTATTTTCTGATAGAACATTTGATTCCTTGTGTAGCTCCTGTGGTCTGTCTGCGCTGTTGATCCCCAGGGAGACACAGAGATGTGGATGATTTTCTTTTTCCATGGACTGTGGGCTGTGATTCCCTGAAAATACCTTGGCCAGAAAGCAATGCTGTGTCTCTTTGTTTTTCCACACATTGTTAAGCTTTAAATTATGCTGCACATGCCAGGATCTAAGGTAATTCTTACCTGCATTTTACCTTTTTTCTTGTCTCTTAGCATACAGAAACACTAAGACTGGTGGTTTTGATGACAGATATTCTCTGCTGCACAACTAAATTTGGAGAATTGATTGAGGGTATCCAGAACACACGGAATAGAAACCCTTGTGCTTCCAGATTGAATTCACAAGTTGTCTTACAGCAAGAGCTGCGAGAATGTTATGGAAAGGAGGATGTAAAAGTTTTCCAATTTCCAAAAATCCTCTGCTGCTGGTAAATGTCAGGAACAAGCTTTTACCCTGGAGGAACTGGCCATGGAAGCCTTTGGAGGATGGCTGGGTGTGATTTGGGTACCCTCTTGCCTCAGCTGGAGGGAAGAGAAATACTTCAGACCATATGGAATAGTGCTGCTGGACGAGATGAGGTGCTTTACACAGCCTCAGTACTCGGATCTGTATGCAAAACCTTTGTTATGGCTGAGAGACTTGCTGGAGATTCATGGTTTGAAGAGAAATTGAAATTAGCACTTTAAGCACCACTAAAATCTACTCTTTCAGCTTAATTATTAAACTTGGCTTCCAAACTTAATGCAATTGCTGTTCAGAGGGCAATTGGATTTTCTAGGCCACTCATCTCTTCTAGAACTTATAATTGTGGGAAGAAATGGGATGGAGTTTGCGTTAGAGGCTGTGGGACAAAGAAGCACATGGCAGCACAAAGGAGCCCACGGTAGCACAGAGAGGCTTGTCTCTGCCGGACCCTGGGGGCAGGAGGTGTCACACGGCAGAGCCCTACGGAGAGGAGCTGCCGGAAGCTGACCGCCGAGTGCACAGCGCCTGCTCACCCCATAGAAGGACAGTGAAAGCGTGTTGCTGATGTGGCAGCATGGCATAGGTCAGGTAGTGAGTATTGCCATGTAAGGAAATACTGTGCCTTGAAGAAGTGTATAAAACCAGTTTGTTTATTTGAATAAACGATTCAGATTCCCTGCCGGTCTGGGTCCGTGTCCCAGTTGCTACGAATGGTGCCCTGCATCAGGGACTAGAGCTGCAGGTGAGCCACAGAGGACATGAGGGCTGGACAGGCCTCATCGGACCCGGCAAAGTCCGTGTCGCAATCACCGACATATAATTTTTCATTACTTTTTTTTTTTAAATCTTAATGCATTTCTTGCCTATTAACTCAAATGATTTAAGAAACAGTCAGCAGTACATGGTTATTTTCCTCTATGAGGATGCACAACTTGGATCTCATTCAAGGCTGTGGTGAGGCTGCACGTAGAGGAGTGTGTTCAGGTTTGGGTCCCTCCCTACAAAGAAGACATTGTGGTGCTGGAGGTTGTCCAGAGAAGGGAACAGAACTGGAGAAGTGCTACCAAGGAGGGGGAAGTTTTCCAGCTCTGGCTGGAGTAGTTTTTTTGGGAGGCTGCAGGTTCTTGGATGTGCCTGGGTGGTGATCACGAAGTGTTTGGTGGAGAGGAGGCTGTTCCTGCTTGCAGGATGCTCTGGGTTCGAGCAAGAGTTACAGTGTAACAGGGGTGATAAACTCATTGTTAATTGTTAATGTATTTTCATGTACTTTGTGAGACTTCAGACCAGCAAACAGTTTGCTGAATGCCTGTGTATAATGAGATGCTCAAATATGATGAATCTTAAGAGTTAGAGTGGCATTACTAAAAAATATACAGTTTTCCCCTGGATGTATCATCTGTGCAGTCTTGTAGTGCTCACATCACTGACCTCTTTCCTGACATGTCCATGAATTCCTGGTAGGTGTTTCTTTTCCCAGCAGTGCTTTGAAAATAGATACCAGTGACTGTATTTTGTGGGGGGAAATAAAAATTAAAAATCCAGGCGTAGCAATGTGTTTCACCAAATAAATTGCCCTGTTTATTAGCCTTAATAATATTTATTTTCCCTGCAGGCCATGATGTGGTTCATGCACTGTGTGAGGGCTAAGGCTGGCATTAGGATTCCTCACCATGCCCAGTTTCTGCTGGTTCTGTGAGGTGTTTTGAGTTCACAAAGAGCATCCTTCTCAGCACAGGGGAGTTTGGGGAGATGGTGACTACACATCCTACTGATTTCCAGAAGGCAACTTGGAAACATCTTCGGTGCAACTGCTAAAATCTGGTGAACCTTTTGTCCTCAGGACATCTCAGCAAACCTGAGCTCATCTTTGGAGTCTCCAACTGCAACAGCAGCCAGGCTTCTCTCTGCCCTCTTGCCTCAGTTTAAAGTTGGGTATAAAGATAAAGAAAGGTTTATTGTTATTCAGTACTTTCCTCTGGTTTGATTGTGCATTCTGGGGAGAAATACCCCCATCTGGTGATGTGGTGGGGGCATGAGTTACCTGGATTAAAAGATGAGTTACCTGGATTTGAACCATGAGCTCCCAGCACTACTTGGAAACCCAGCTTAAGCCACCAATAGTGCAGCAAAACTTGGAAAAGCTGCTCTCCACAGCTGATGCTGGGATGCTGAAAGAACAGCAGTTGCCTCTTGTTCATCTTCATCTACTGGTAGCTTTAACTGCCGCTCATTTCTCAGGGTTATACTGTTGGAAAGTAAAGTATGTAGTTCCTGCATCGATGTGTGAGTGTAGGAGAGAGGTGTTGAACCTATGAAATAACATAATTTTTATTTCATTTGCAGCATATTTGTGATACTTCTGTTCTGCTGACACGACATGCTGCCTTACAGTGTGCTACCAATGCTCCACCATCTACTCCATCACCTGGTGAGTGCTGTCACCGGCATGAAAGGGTGGGAAAAATGTCCTTTTGTCCTGGGTTTAGGTGGTTCTTTTTTCCCCCTGTGGGCTGCTGGCATCGGATGGACAGATTGTTTCTGTCCATCTTGCAGCTCTTGTTTCTTCCTTTGTTTCTTCCTCACTGGGAGACTCTATCTGCAACACAATGGACAAACCCCACCTAATTCTGCAATTTATCAGAAAAAAATTCTACCTGGCCAAGCTGTGTCACAGCTCAGGTGGGGGCTGGGTCTTACTACACCTTGGGTCCCAACAGTGTCACAGAAACAGGTTTTATTCTTAAATAAATGTGAAATTGATTCAGTTTATCTTGATATTCAACGTATTTGTCTTAGATTGTGTAATGTTCTACACAGGGCCATAAGTTTGAGGTTTCTGGGTTTTAAAAGGAGTTTTAGTTGGCTTTAAAAGAGGAGTTTAGGGGTTTAAAAGAGAGAGAGTTTTTTAGGTTTAAGAAGTTTTTGTGTTGTGCTGTAGTTCTGCTTTAACTTAATGTTGTATCAAAACATTTTTGTTACAGAAGCCTTTGGAAGGGGGGAGCAGAAAAGAGGAGTTGGCCCAAAATCCTTGTCTTTCCTAGGGATCCAATGAAGCATGGAAAACAGCTGATAGTTTTCCTTCAGTCAATAATTAAAACCAACTTACCATGTAGATGTCTGTGTACAGTTTAAGTTTTGTGGTGTTCTGTAGCAAATTCCAGGTAAAATTTGGATTTAAATGGCAAAATAAGGACTGGAGATGCACTTCCCAGCTTAATTCCTGGAGGCACAGCTGTAGCAGTTTGATTAACCAATTGATTAATTATCACTTAAGCACTTGGATTACTTGATTGAGCTTCTGTAGAAACCAGTTTGATATTTTAGACCAGCTTTAACAGCAGAGCTGGAGCCTCTCAGACAGCACTGGATGTGTAAACATGACTGTAAAGCGGGTTTGTGGTCAAAGGAATTCCAGTTCATGTTTGGGCAGAGAACATTTATTCTGTGTTTTGTGTTTAATTGGAAGGGGAGAAGTTTCACAATTGAAGATGATTTAGACCAAGTGTGTGGGATCTTTGTTCAAGCAAAACGCAGCAGTCTTAAAATAATTTTAAAAAATAAAAGTAAAAATAAAGTAACTTTACTTTTAATTTTTGCTTACTTTTATTTTCAGTTATTGTTATTTGCTTTAATTTTCACCTTTTTATTTTTGCTTTTATTTTCACTTATTTTTCTTTTCACTTCTACTTTTTATTTTTAAAATAAAAATATATTTAAGATAAAAATAAAAAATAAAAAGTCCCACCCCAG
>VZTE01001760.1:31983-97422 GCA_013397775.1 Eulacestoma nigropectus
CTTCCCTAGAGTTTATATATTAAAAAAAAAAAAAAAGGCCCCCCTGTAAAAGAAGTAACACACCAACTATCTAGAACTGTGGGCCTCTGGTTTGTTAGGCATCCAAAAACACAGAATATCAAAAATTCTTTCAAGTGAGCCAAATTCTAAGTCCTTCATCAGAAAAAAAGTCACCGATTTCCACACTGAAGCTCCTTTTTTCAGCAAGATATTCCACATATGCCAGTAAAGTGTTGTGGTGGATGGACACATCCCAGGTTATATATAGTTTATATATATTTAAAGAACACTTGAAAATCCTCAAATACCCTTGGAAAAATATGAACTGACAACACAGGAATAAATGCACCATCTAAACTCAGAGTGTGATTCAAAGCAAAAACCGATTCAAGATTCAGTTCCACTACTCATTTTGGGCCATTGGAAATTCAAGTATTCTCTGCTTTTTTAAAAGTAAACTTGAGCAAATAAGCCTGAAATTAAATTACAAGGATTTTTCTCATCTGTGGCTTGTAGTTCTTGATGCATCATCCTGAAAAACAAAGGATGCTTCAAGTTCAACCCAAAAAGCTGGTTTTGATGTTCACTCTTCCTGATTGATTTCTCCTTGTTTTGAAAAGGCAAAACAAACAACATTCCCAGAATTATGAGCAGAGAAAGGCACTAAACACATAATCTGTACAAAAAGGATTATTAATTACACAACTGGAATAGCTGGATCTGTGACCAAGCCTTGGGATAGTCCCAGTCTAGTTCTTGATTCTCAGTACCTGGAGTGAGCTCTAGTAACTTACTTGTGTCACCAGCAAGGCTTAAACCCAAAGTCCAGCCCACAAAAAACCTCAAACTACTGGGAATCCATCCCAGCAGAGAATGGCTGGATCATTACTTTACCTGCAGTTTATTTCTTTTCCAGCATCCAAATACTCACACGGCCATAAGGAGTGGTTCCTTCCTCGTGCCTGTTGAAAACTCATGTCCGTAACTGCATCTTCACAGGATAACACAAAATCTAAAGCAGATGATCCCTTTACATCCAAAAAAATGACACCAGAAGGTGGTACAGCAAGGGCTGAGCCCCAGAAAAAGGGCTGCACACAAATAAATTTGCCCAGAGGAGAAGAAAAGGATATTTTCCTGTGGCCTGCTGTCAAGGTGGAGTAGGGATCCACCTTTAGACATTCCTGACCTCAGATAATAATTCACATCGTTTTTCCTGCCCCAAAACCCATGGATACAGGCAGAAGAGCTGCTGCTGAAAAAGGCAGCATTACATCCACCCAGCGACCTGCTCTGACCCAAGTTAGGAGGCCAGAGTGATACCCTCCAAAAGTCCCTTCCAGCCTTCATTTCTCCATCAGCCTGCACCAGCTGCAGGATTATTCCCTGCTGAACCACCACACTGGAGAAAACAATTTTTCCTCACCTTGCATTTGAAGAGGTAGTGCCAGCTCCAAGAGAACCAGCTCCACTCTGTTCTCCACTGCAGGAAGCAGAAGCCCTGGTCAGCACACAGGAGAACAGCATCTGCCCTCCCCTTGGCATACACACCCTGCAAATCCAGGCAGCAACACTAAAAGCCCAATCTGAAAGGCCTCTTTTCAACCAGGCTACTATAAGAACTGGTCCTCTTAGCCAGATGTTCACAAACACACCCTGGAAGCATCAAGCCCAGCTCCAGGATGGCAGGTCTGTGCCAAGTCCCCATCTCAGCAGCCACCCAGGGAGGAGATGAGGGAGCCAATCCCTCTGCTCAGAAGCCTTTACACCACTTTCTCCCTGCAGGTGTTTTCTCTGAAGTGCCTGTGCTTTCAACTAAAAAAATAAATCCACCCTGGCACCATCCGAGAGACCAGAGTTTCCCTCCTTTTTGAGCTTGACATAGGCAGAGCCCTTCTGATGCTTGAGGTGGCCACCTAAAAAACAGAGACTAGACAGGAATAGGGGAATAAAGGTGGGTATTTATTTGAAGGATCTTCAAAGTTACACCCTGGGCAGGCCAAAGGCGACACTCAAGATGGACCCTGAGTCATGAGTTCTTCACACTTTTATAAGTTTGGTTCATTTGCGTATCAGGGTTAATTCTCCAATTAAAACTTCAGTTAATGATGTAATTTCCCCAACCTTACCCCCCCTTCTAAGATGTTGGTTTACACATTTTGGGCCTAGGACAGTCTGGGTGTCCTTGGAGAGCAGGCTTGGAGAGGCTTTGTTATGTCTAACTAGCATGAGAGAACAGCAGCTAACAGGCTACAAGAAACTTCAGAGCTACATGCTAAGCAGTACAGGATTTGAAAAACATAAAAGTTAAAACCCAAGGCATCACTTCCTCTCAGAGACCTTGCAGGATGGTACACCAAACAGCTGCTACGATATAATCCAGAAGGGATATTAAATCCAAATCAAGCATCTGCATCTCCTCACCCCTCACTGACGCTGTCCAGAGCACCAGAACTAGAAGCACCCTCAGCCTCTTCAACATCAGAGCAATATGTTTTGCAGGGAGAGATTTTTCACAGCCACACACACGGGATGAACAAAAAGCTCAAAGCCAAGAGTAAACATATTCAAAGTCTCGGGTGTTTCACTTCCTGTTGCACAGTCAGGCAGAGAAAAGCCCCTGGTGTGCAGGCAGGGACTCAGAGGAGGGAATAGATGTGCTCCCTGCCAGGGAATGTTCCCAGGGAGCAGGTGAGGAGGAGGAAGGAAATCCCTGCTCTCACATGAAAGCAGGTGAGATGCTCCAGAGAAGTTCTGCCTCCAGAGTGGCCTCCAGCCCAGGCCCAGAGGATGGATTTGGACCAGCTCCTGTTGCTGTGGAGACTGCAAGGATGTTGAGGATTCCAGGAGGATCATTCACAGGTAAACTGACTCCCCTCTGTTAGAAACAGGAATAGGGAGTTGGCCTTCATATTCAAATGTTAATGAGTTTGTTCGTTAACGGTTATAAGGATAATAAGTTAATTCAAATGTTAATAAGCTTGTTAGTTAAGTTACAAAGTTGATGAGTTAATTCGTATGTTAATGAATGAGTTAATTAAGTTATTCAGTTAGTTGTAATGTAAGGTTGATGTTCTGTGTTGGGCATTGTTGTACTCGTGTGTTGGGATGAACCACAGAAGTTCTGGAGTGGTTGGGGATCCCTGTTTGTCACGCAGGACATCCGGGTTCGATTCCCTGATAGGGAGACAGAAGTCTCTGGAATCTGCCACAGGGCAGGGGTATGGGTGTCAATCACAATTACCGTAAGGGGAGAAAGTGGTAGATCCCATGGGACCATCCCAAACTAATCAGAAGCCCCCTGGATACCAACGAGCCAACCAGAACCGCGCTAGGGGGTGGGGTCAAGGGAGGAGCTACCGGGTATAAAAGTGACTCCCCAGGCCTGTCGGGGTGCCGCTAGCTGTACCTCTATTTGTGGCTGAGCAGTCAGCGCTGCTCCTTTGCCTTGTAGCTCGGCAGATCTCCAGTTTTTGGTCTCGGATTGTCATTTGTTTCTTTTATTAATAAATTTTCTTGTTTTAAATTTTCAATTGGCTACCTGTTTGTTACACCTTGCTCCTTCTGCTCTCAAATCCAGGCATATCTGGGGAAGTCTAAGGCATGGAAAGAGAACATTGGCTAAGGTTCCTACCTTCCCACAGCACAGCCAGGCTGTGGGAGAGCTCCATGAAGTTCTAATATGGGAGGATGAGGAAGCCTTCAGAAAACTGGGATAGCCCCAAGCTGTTCCAGTCAGACCCAGCAATTCAGGAAGATTATTAAGTTCCACAGACTCTGTCCCATCATTTCCTCACCTTAAGGGTCTTTACTCCCTCCCACTGACACACATCATGGCAAGATTTTGGGGAGATGGGACCACTTCCCTCAGGTCCAGCCCCTCCCACCACCTTCAGCCCCACACTCCAAGCACCACCTCCCTGATGCCATCCAGAGACTGGTGGTATTTAATAACCAGCTCATTCAGCCCACAGCCTGTTCTGCTCTCAGGAGCACAGTGCTGCTGGAAAAAAAAATTCTACATTAACCCATCCTGGCAGCACACATGGAGAGCCTCCAGGCCAGGGGTTAAGTGCTCCTGCTACAAAGCACAGTCTCCACACAGGTAAATACAGCAAAATGCTCACATTTTTAACTCGCTCACTCCTGCAGAACCACATGTACATGAATTAAACCCTCATTTCTGTCAGGTGCTGTGCTCAGCAGAATCTTCTCCCCGCCTCTGCAGCAAAGCTACCAGTGCCTGCTGGGATCAAAATGTGAATTTATGGAGAGGTGCCCAGAAGATTAAGGATGCTCTGACTCCTGCACTGGAGAAACAACTTTTGAGCCTGCTGCCTTACAGCTCCCTGAAACTTCCATCTCATGCTGCTGCTAAGGATCACAGCCAAGTGATCTGCACATGGTCCCACTGAGACCTGAAAGCAGGAATGGCTCCACTCACCCTTGCTTTCCCTACCTTACTCTCCTATGTCCTATAAAAACTGTCTTTTTCTGGCTCATCACTGTTGCCCCTCGCTGTGCACATCTGGCAGCCTTTGTCGCCACAACAAAGCCATGGGTGCCACTGACCGAGTTGCACCTGCTCTGGAGACCACCCAAATTCTTGTGTGGTGAGACCAACTTTAAGCACCACACTCAGGCTGGGCCAAAGGACACCTCACCTTGAGACATGCAGCTCTCAAACATCTACCTGAAACATCCCAGGTCAAAGGATTAGGAGGGTTCATGTGCTCCATCAGGTGAATGTCACCTTTTGATGGGGTAACAGAGGGAAAGGCTCCGGGCACCACATCACCACCTGCTTGAGCTCCTCATGAGCACCTTTAATCTCTTCTGTTGGCCAGGGCTGAATGATCAAAACCACACTTCACACAAATGTTGCTCTGCACATCAGAGACAAGTAAGGCTGGTAAAATCAATCCACCCACATTCCATCCACTTGTTCCTGTGCACAGAAGCGGTTTGACATCCATCACTATGCCTGTGCAGAAAGGCTACAAAAAGCTTCAGGAGAAGGGAGACAAACTGACCCAGCACTTCCTCTGCTCAGCATTCCCAAAGGCCCTTCTCAAACATCCTGTTTCCTCACCAGAGAACTATGCTACTCCTCTTAAAGAACTTTTTCTTTAAAATCAGTTTTTCTTTTGAAATGCAGCTCTCTACAACACCCTACAAGTCTTCCCCCAACCAACTGCTCCACCGTGCTCTGAAATCATTTAGAGTGTCTTATCACCATGAAACTGCTATTTCCCCAAACGACCCCATGGCCTCTTTGCTGGGATCAGCCCCTTCGCTTGCACAGCTGATACCAGGAACACCTGGGACCTGCCTTAGCATCCATCTTCAAGCAGCTAAGTATCAACATGACTTCAGAAGCTGTGGTCAAAATCCATCCTAAAGAATCGATCCCAAGTGCTTGGCAGTCTGTGCTGAAGTATGGAACTAAGAGACTTTGATTCCAGCCTGATGTATTTATTTTGCAGGACTAATAGAATTTATCAAAGGAAAAATCTAGTACCCAAATTCAATTCTGGAATTCAATCTGCAGCCTCTGTAATTTGTTTCTCTTGCAGGTCACCCTACCTGAGGGTGCAGTCCAAGAATTGCTTTGGGCTGCAGCTATGCTTTGGCATCATTTAAAATAAATTTAGTTTAAAATCAAAACTCTTTCCCAAGTAGTTGTGACAAGCCAACAGATGGCATTTTCTAGGACAGCATCTGCTCTTTCCTCAGTGTCTGAATAATTTAACCAGAATATGGACATTCCAGTGGAACCAAGGGGCCCATGTTGAAGGAGAAACAGGACATGCAAGTGCTTCCTGTTCAAAACTGCTAAACCTTCTTGTTTCCTCCTCTCTCTCTCTCTCTCTTCCTCCAGACCTTTTGGGAACTGCACAGATCAATACAGAGGAAAATGAATTCTGTCTATTGACCTCTAAAATGACATTCAAGTGGCAATGACTGGTCATTTCACTGACATGAGAGAGGAGGAATCTGTGCTTGAGGTCACACCTCAAAGAATGGTGAGGAATGACATACAGGAGCAGAAACAGCTTTGAGCTTTACAGGCTGTTAGTTTTAGGTGTTCTGGAAGAGAGACTTGAACCAAACAGTTATTTCCCCTCATAAAACAGCAGCAGCAATACAGTGAACGCTAGCCATAATTAGCTGATTCCTGCCCTGGGCTCTATGACTTTAATTCAGATCTGGCCATCCACAAGCATCATCCACGGAAACTGTGTCACTGTGAGGTCTCTTTCCATGCCCTCATATGTAGGAATTTTAAGATTTCCTGCTGTCCTTCTGCCTAGCCCCATTCCTGAGGCCTGTGGGTGTCACAGGCTCTGAGCACACAGCCAGCACAGGCTGCAAACCAGGCCTGCCCCTGTGGCTCCCAAGAAGTGCAGGAGGATGGCCAGGGACAGAACAGCTTGTCACTGCAGGGAGCCTTGGCTCTGCTCGCTCCCACAGGCTGTGCCAGCAGCCACCTGCATCCTGGGAATGGGGAGAACCATGTGCAGGATCTTCCACAAGCAGCCAGAGAAAGCAGTGGCCCCAGCTCTCCCCGACCTGCGCTCCAGCGGCTGCTTTAACACTACTCAGGATCCGCACCCTTGGTTTAGCATCCTGCCTCCCCCTCTCCAGAAAGGTCATCAGGATCTGGAAATACCACAAAAGACTCCAGACATGGTTATACATCAATACCTGTACAGTCCTTCTCACCATCAGGGAAAGGTCTTGTGGGTTCAGCAGGACATCGTGGGAGGAGGGGGAATTAAAGCAAGCCTAATAAATGATCTGGAAGTTAAAGTGTTTATTGATGTGTTTAAACTTTGTACATTCCCCACAGACCACACTAAGGAGTTTGCAGGTAAATCTGTGCATAGTGGGAAGAAACACAGAAAGGGGAAGAAAAAATAAAGTCACAGGAAAAATAGAAAAAATACACCACAGGTTACCAGAACCTCCAGATTTAAAAAAGCCGTGAGCATTAACACCAACTATACAAGCATTACAAAGACATGATGGTGAGTGGAACAATGCCCCTTTTGATCTTCTTGGGGCCTATGCATCCCATTTCCCTTAAAGCAGGCAGCATCCCTTTCCCAATGTGTCACTCTTCCTCCCCAGCTAAGAGAGCTCTGTGTTTGTCAGCTCCCAAGGTCCCAGTTATTGCAGTGATTTGTCATTTCTGGTCCAACATCACCCAGGGAGATGCAGAGGCTCAAAAACCTGCAGCTCTTAACTACTTACCATGTTGGTGAGGCAGGAGAACTGGGGAAATTAGAAAGTAGTAGCAAGAGGGGGCTGTTAATGCCAGGTGAGTACTGAAGGAAACTGGCTGAGAACAGAGGATTTCAATTCAATACCAGAACTTCCAACTCTAGAGCAGAACTGAATCTGGAAGGGGAATGTGCAGACCCCAGTATGCACAAACCATGTTCTAACATTCCACTAGAATAACTATAAACAGAGATGCTAGAAGCCTTTTAACTCCTTGCCTCCAGGGAGTCTTGTTTCCTAGAGCCTGAGCTGCGAAGCAGCAGGGTGCACACCACTGGCATATGAGGATGGGGTTTTTTCTTTTTTTTCTTTCTCTTTTTTTTTTCTCATTATAAGGAGTTTTGTTAGCTACCATTCCAAATTGCTTCCTTGTTTATGCTGTAATAGCTCCTATTCCTAAATTAATCTCTTTGCAAATCCCAGTGAAATTCACTTAAAAAAAGAAAAGGAAAAAAAGAATACTGCTTTATATATAAAAGCCAAAATGACTGAAGAGCCGCAACTGTCTCCTTTTTTCAAGGTGGGCTGGTACAAACAACCCTCAATATACAGGTGGTCTATCAGAAATAAAAATCAACATTTCCCATTTTTATATATATAGAGTTTGTATCTGACAACAGTACAACAGAACTGGTATTTTTCAGATTATTTAAAAAAAAAAAAAGAAAACTACATCTCAGTCAAATATCTGCAATAGATCCATTTTTCCCATTTAAGGAGATTTATATATCATATTGTTATATTATCATTTCTTCACCCATTTAAAAGAATGGAAATTGCAACTCTACAGTAGTAATTATAGTCTTAATGATCCAGGAGTTCTGAATGTAAGATGAAGTCCTCTTTAAGCAACTGTTGGTCAGTAGTTGATCCAAAACACTGGACCACTTTGGCCCTTCGCCCCGCACCTTCTCCCGTCAGGGCTATTCTATCTTCATCTCTTTTATATCTGCATCTGCTCCAGGTATTTGTAAGTGGGATTCTCGTAGCCATGGTTTTGCATCTTGCTCAGATGCCGCTCCTCGGGGGTGAGCATCGGGTCAACCTTTGGAAAAAACACACGATACTGGTCAAGGAGAAACTTCCAGGATTGATTCCACAGAACAAGAGGCAACAGACAAACAATGAGTGAATGCCGTGGTGAGCAGTAAATAGGGAAAAAAGGTAAACTGCAAAAAGTAATTTGTTTAATGGAATTGCTTGTTCAGGAGCTGATGCTTCCTGCCCACCCAATCTCCTGTTCTCACAAATCTGTCATTGCTCAGCCAACACTGCAAATCAGAGACCCACTTCTCTCATTAAAGAGGTTGTTATGATCTCCTGCATGGGTGGGGCAAAGGGAAAAGCAGCTTTCTCTGCGCTCCATTAAGTTGTCATTAGAAATGTGCAAGGAAGGAGGAGCTGCTCTTTAGCGTTTGGCCAATCATGACATCTTAATCGTCAATTAGCCAGGAGGACAAATTGCTATGGATTGACTGACTGGCTGCCCTGCTAAAGATATCGCCTGAAAAGCTCATTTACTGCTAAATCCTACCCTGAGCCAGCCAGGGAAGCCTAATTGAATCCCAGTGATAAGCAAATGCAGCTATGGAGTGGCAGGTGCCAGCACGGCACACCAGGGACTGACACCTGCACATCGAGGAACGAGTGGTGATGGTGTCAGCAGGAACAGGGTTAATTTCTACCCAGCCAGGAGCAGAACTGTCCATGGCCTGGCAGCTCCTGCCATCTTCTACCCCCACACACATCATGTGATTCAACACTGACTATTTTCATCCTCAGTTATGGAGCTGTTTCTCACCTCCACAATTCCATGGCTGATGGTCCCATACTGCCTCTTCCTCAGCATCACCAAGCTGATGACTATAACAGTAGCTATGGCAACAGCAATCACCAACAGCCCAATAAGGGCACTGCTGCTGAAGCTGAAGTCATCACGGAGGGAGTTGTCATTATCCTGGAGGGAAGAAAACAGAGCAGGCTGAGGAAGAGCAATGAGGGAGATGCACTGCTGAACACAGACCTAAACCACGGCCACTAGTAAAGTCTTTGACCATCTGTGGTATGAAGCTATGACTGATTATACACTAGACAGCGTATATATTTCACCCCTAAGTATTCCACTCCTAAATAGTTCACCTCTAAATATTCCATCAAAAGGATAACGAACACAAAATTCTTTCCCCACTCAGTACCTCTGGACAGTCATAGGCCCACATCACTTCCCTATCCCACGAAACACTTTTGCAGTAGGAGTCAGGTTAGCATCTAACGTTTGTTCACTGTTTATGTCTCTATACAGAAGGGCTGTACTGTGTTTCACTCTGTATGAGCCCCCAGAGCAGCATCCAAGCACCAAACCCTGAATTCAGTAAAAATGGGAATCAAAATCCAGCTTTAGGAATTAGCCAGTCCCTGGATTCAGCAGCCACAAACGTACCGGCTCATCCACCAACCCTCCGACACGCTCCGCATTGAAAATCATCTCCTTCACATCAAGGGTTTCATCAATTACCTAAAAACAGCCACAAAAGTGTTTTATGGAAGGATCCACACAAAACAGAGAGGAGAAGGAAGAGGAAAACAGACAAGAGACCTTTAATGAACACTAGCAAAGGCTCAGGACCACTTACCATCTCCCCCCTGCTCTCAACAGCATGGAATGTTCTCCAGCTCTTATACAGCCACCAGAGATAGTATTACAACTACTTACCTCCAGACTACCTCAAACTAAAGCCCCAAAGAAAAAAAACAATTAAAAAATAGGTCCTAACTTCAGACCCAGCATTTCTGTCACGTAAGATCTAACCTGTGGTTTTAAAACAGTATTGAAAGGAAAGTCAAAAGCTGACTTTTTAATTTTTTTGAACCCATGGAACTGAGGGAAAGTGGCTGTCACTAGAACCTAGAGAATCCTTAACACTGTGGATAGAGACAATTCCTGCTGGGTCGCTCACTTTCAGAGGAAGGTGAGGCCTTTCCTGCCATGAAAAGTGGGAACACAGATGGAACACACCAGCATTCAGTGTGTTCAGACAGTGAGTTTACCCAGTGAAAGTAAAGGGACATTAAAGGGTCTCCGCTTGGGAAAAACATTCCTAAATCAGAGAGTTCTCAGACTGCCAAAGATCTGAAGCTCTCTCCTTCCCTCCCCCTCCCACCCTTCTGATGCTAATCAGTATTAAGAGCCTACAATAGTCACCAAACCAACTCCCCCACACCATATGGATAATGAACACACTGACATTCTGTGAGCAGGAATGAGACATGGAAACAAGCCACTGCTATTAATTAGTGTCCATGACAGGTTTAGCTTCACAAAATAAAGGTGGAGAGCTCACCACATTTTCATCCACCTTGTTCTTGCTGTTAATCACTTTTTCTTCAGCACCAATCAGCCCGTCCAGCTCGGTCATGCCAGAACCTGCACCAAAAGAGCAAGGAGAGCCCATCAGCCCTTAGGAACATTTTAGAAGGGTCACTTACTCTGTGTAGAGCTGCCATGGCTCATGTGTTTAACTGCACAGACCGCTGAGTATTAACCTGTCCTCATGCTGCTGTGTCAGAAGGCAGCTCACAAGCTACAGTGACAAATGATTAGGAGGGCTGTTAATGAGGGGAAATGAGGTGGCAATGAGAGGATCGGACAGGACTCATCACCTAAATCAGGCTGAGGTGTCAGTCCAGACAAACTGCAGTTAAGTGCTTCTATTAGATAGCCCCAGACAAGGCATAACATACACTGGGTGCAGTGACATCTGCAGGTGTCACCCCGGGTCGCCAATGCCCCTCCATGACCCTGCATGGAAGTGGACACACATCCGTCTGCCAAGAGCCAGCACACGGGGAATGCTGTCAGCATCACCCATCCTGGTGGGTTCAGGCGCATCAGCAAGCGCCTCGGGAATGAGAATTCCAAGGTCACCTGGTGTCACTCTGTAATGAGCCGCTGTCCCATATCTGGCACAAGCCCAGGAACAATAAATCCCAGGGCAAAGGAGGAGCTCTGCTCTGGAACTACACCAGCCTTTGTACCAGAACATTACTACCCCATTTCCAGGCTGGAACCAGCACTGGCTCATGAGAAGAATATCAATTAACAGAAGGCTCTGCATAAACTGTTTTGATCCAAAGTGTTTATAAATAGATCAGATCAGTAAGAGAATCTCATGCAAACTGCCCTGACCTGATGTAACACAGCATGTTAGGAGAACACCAGTGTTCCACAGGGACAATGTAATGACCTGTGACTCACTAGTGCAAAAGCAGGACAGTGAAGCCTCAAACCTGCAGTGGGATCTTTCCAATGATGTGGGGGAAGTTCTACTATAGCACTTCAGGCTTTGCTGGTGACTGCAAACCCCCTGCCTCTGCACAAACTGCTGAGCTTGCAAGGTGCCCAAGACATTATGTCAACTGCTGCTGGAATTGGCAGCATGTTCTTTGGTGAGATGCAAGGAAAGGCTACTTGGCTCCAAGGCAAGTTTTTACAGTGACAAGCTTTTACTGCCTGAAAATGCCATGGAAATAACATTTCACTATGAAGCATCTCAGGTTTTAGTGGATCACATTTTTCTTTGGAGGCAGTAATCAGATTCCAAGCACAGCCAAGACGGCCAGTCTGACTTCTCACAACTGTCGAAGAAGGTCATGTTGTTATGAAGTCAATGATTGGGATTTTTGGGAGAGACCAGCCACAAATAGTTTGTACAGAACTACTGTGTCAGCTTTTGGCCTATGGTTGCTTTATTCCAGTCTCAGGAGCCAATCCAGCAGTCTCCAGGGCTGAGAGTTCAGCTGCTGCACTGAGAGCTCTGCTATTTGTCTCAGGGTGCTGTACCAAGTAACAGACCCAGTTCTATGCAGCTCAAAGGCACAGTTTAAATTACATACCTCCCAGGAAAAAAAAAACAAAACAAAAGCACACACCTGCACAAAATCCCCCCCAATCCAAAACTCCCTCAAAGTCCTCGAGTAATTCAATGAAAAGGGAGGGAGAGAAGGAACAAGTGTAGGACAATCGTTGTCCCCACGTCATCAGAGACTCTTACATTTACCCAGACAAGGAAAACTAGCACAAATTTATCATCTTCAAGTCAACAAAGCAGTTGTCCAAAAATTTAATAAATAAAAATCAAACTAAAGTCTGTCCCAATTCTTGCCAGAGCAGTCAGCACACTGAATTAGCTATACACTGTTCCACAAGAGGGATGAAGGTGACTTACATTTGTAGAGAAACAGAGATAACGAGAATAGTTTCAAGCTATTCAGCCTTCACCATGTTACAAAACTACGTGTGCTCACATGAAATGGTTATTAGCAAAATCTTTTGCTCTTCTTTGAGAGCTACACAATATATTTGGAATCAAAGGTAGATTAAAGCACTGGGTTTACTCCACACACAGCTCATGTAGCACTATTCTGCAAGAGCCTCCCATTTCTACTCATCTTTCCCTGATTCCATATCACTAACAGAGACATTATTTAATGCTAGTATTTCTATGCTGCTCTTAAAGTCCCTTTTCAGCCAGGCACTGAGCTACTGCAGAATTAATCCTGAGCTAAGGGAGAAATGGAAAACCACACACACTTTGCTGGTATGGAGAGACGCTACGTGGGGGAAGGTGATGCCAAGGAAAGCACAAACACGGAGGAGGAATCTCCTGATTTATCTGTCCCATACTAGCTGCACTCCGTAAGGACATTTAGATGGGAAACAGCCTGTGTCCTGAAGAACACTCATTCCTAGTTTAGTGGCATCATGGGGCATCAAGGACAGGTTCCACAGGAGGCAGAAGAGCCTCTGGACTATTCCCCATGAGCCCTGCAGGGTTTAATCTGAGAAGTGTCACACATGGAGAGATGCAAAGCACCACTGCAGACACTGGCCAAGGCCACCCTTCCCAAGAGCTAAGAGCCACTCCAGGCACTCTGAGACCCTAGTGAGCCTATGAGGGAGGAACACACACACAATTAGATGCTCAGACTAGCTGGCTTCTTTGACACTAGGCCTAAACAAGCAAAACTGAACATTACTGATCTAAGTGAAAGCACGGAAATGAAAATCAAGGTGAGTATGGAACTAAAATGAAGCTATCAAACACACTGAGGAGGTAGGAGAGTGACTGAAAGCACTGTGAGGGAGCAGCTTAGAACCAACCTTTTTTCATTGGATGGTACAAATCCGGCTGAGGATCTAGCAGGAGGGAAAACAAAAACAAAAATAGCAGAGAAAGGAGATTAAGAGAGAAAGGAAAAAAGGCTTGTGCATGATTTCTGACTCAGACCCTGGGAAAAGCTTTTAGTCTACAGCTTTAAGCTCGGGACTCTGTTCAAGCGTTTTTAAAATAAATACATACGCACACACCAGCTGTCAACACCCAATGATACAAAAAAATAGATATATGTATTTAAAAAAAAAAAAAAAAGGGAATTCCTGCAGCCCTTCAGCAGGTCACAGCACAAAGATTTAACGTTACATGAGAATGTTTTTGTTAAAGACTGAAAATTAATTCCAGAGTCAAGACACACTGTAAAAACTTAACACTCGAAGCAAAATGAAAAGAGAGGACAATTTTGCAAAGAGAAGAATTAGAAAATCAAGAGAGCAGCTCAGCAGACATTACTCGCAGCACTGCTTCTCCAGTGAGTGAGGGGTCCTGTCAGGGTGACTGCTTTACATCACCCAAAGGGATGGAGCTTTCTCTGTTCCAGCTGAGCCTACTGTCTAAGGAAAACCACCAGTGAACCCAGTGTTCAGTTCCACATACCTTCACTTTCAGGCAAGGCTGGGAAGGTTTTCACCTGGAATGGGCGGAAAGGTTTGCCATCCAGGGGAATTTCTTCACTCTCCTCAGAGCTCACTCTGACATCCACCTGGGACTCAGAAATGGAGGATGTGAACTGATCCATGTCTGCACGCTGCTCCTGAAGCAGCTCATCTGAAAGGAATAAGAGAAATTATTACACAAACTGCATGAAACCTGGCAGGGACAGAGAGGGGCAGATGGTTTGAACCCCACTGAGGCAGGGCTGCAGGGGAACACTGCTAAGGGCTGTCAGGTTATTTTATCTTGCTTATCTCATCTGGAACTCTCAGTAAAGGCATTGGTTAGAAAAACATTCAAATAAGGGCCAAGACGTTTGATGTGGCAAGAGGTTTTGGCAAGATGGGATTAAACTATAAAGGGAGAAATCACTTGGGGTTTTTTTACAGGTCTTTTTAATCTCCCTTAGAGAGACAGCTTTGCTATTCTGAACACTGTTGTTTAAATGGACAGTTAAAGTTCTTGGGAACAAGCTATTCTGACTGGCTTTTGTAACACCCAGAAAGTACCTTCCCTGAGTCCAAGCGCTTGTTGTCAAGGGCACCCCCTCAAAGGAGACAGCAATCTTTTGGGAGCTCAGTGGATAGAAAAACTTTGAGTCTTAACACAGCAGCATAGGGGCTGGCACACACACTCACCAATCTCATCCTGGATTTCTTCAGCCACATATGGCACCTTGTAGAGCAGAGACAAGCTTTGATTCATCCGTTCCTCAATCACATGAAGATGTGTCATCACCTGCAGATGTACAAGAGTGTGTTGGAGTAAGCAAAGACTATCAGTCACTTCACAGTACCAGTTCTTTCCTTGCTCAATAAAATATCTATTACTGGTGGACCTGCCATGGCAATAGAGCAATAGGGGACACAGATCCATCCAGTCCAACCCTCTGACTGATGCTCTCATGCTTCACTGGAACTGGCTGTCTGTACACAGTGTATCAGGAGTTTGGGAAATGTTGGGAGTGAGAGAGGATTCAGCTGACTCTCACTGTAACCAGCTCTCCAGTGGAAACACTAAAATGTCACCAAAGCTGGTATTTCCCATACATAGTCATAATTCATCTCCTACAGCAGTTGCGAGTGAGTGCTTTATTAAATGGATTATCATTCCTGACTGCTAGAAAAGATACAGGCAAAAGGAGCAGACAGGGTATTTTATCAGCTCTGGCTTCAGAACAAAGGTGCTTTTCAAACCAACTGTGGCATTACATTTGTCCTACACCCACTCACTGGCAGCAGTGTTCTCCCTTCCTTTGAGAAATACATTCAAGCTCTGGGCAAGCTCAAATCACTCCTCCCAAGCACATTAAACCCAGCAGTGAAGTCAGGCCTGACCTGAAGAGGGTGCTGCATAATCAGGGAACATGGAGCAAGGAAAACATTTATATGGACGGCCAAACACTGCAAAAAGCTAAAGAGTAAGATGGACCTGTTTCACAGTCTGATGTGTGCCTGACCTTTAAGAGCAAGGATGAAAACAATTTAATTTTGCATGTGGCAGCTTGTCAATCAAGGGAATCGACTGAGGAGCTTAAAGTGCATCTGAAAAGTAAAGGGAATGGAAATTGAACGGTACCACCCACATCCCTCGCATGTTGATTTGTTGACACTGCAGCCTTCAGAATGAATTAAGGACTGTTTAGGGTTTAGCTTAAGAACACAGTTCACACACTCCCTCCTAGGCTGTGGCAGCAGCAAAACAAAGCGCTGGGCCAGGCTGTGCTTGACATGTCTCTGAAAACGTGTCCACGAATTCCACATGGAGAGCCAAGCATCATCATAACCACCACAGTTGCCACCACTCCTCCTGGGGACATGCAACTTAACAAGAATCCCACAGGCAGTGGGAGACCAGGAGACATGAAGTGAAAGTTCACTGCCAGCACCCAGAAACAAGGCGGAACCCATGGAATCTGCCACCTCCCAGTGTGAGGTATGCTTCTGGAAAATCACTGTGACACCACTCTGCCCCTCAACAGAGGTGACAGCAACAGGCTCCAGTCCCTGTCCTGCCCTTAACCCAGCATATTTCCACCTCCTGGTTATACCATTTTTTATGCTTTTTTTTTTTTTTTTCTCAGTGCCTATTTCTTCCTCTTGGCAGCACTGGATGCGCTCCACTGCACTGTCTCCCTACAACTCTCCACTCTTTCTTCTTCTTGCTTATCTTTTCTGCATTGCAGAATTCAAAGACACTCTAAAGCAGCATACCAGCCACAAACTGGGACTAGGAAAACATTCCTAAAGCTGCAACTGGACAGTGAGCTCTCTCTAAACCTGAGAAAGGGCACAACCTTCCAAACAGATCTTTAAGTGTTAACAGGCCATTCTTGATTTTAATTTTCCATCAGATGGGCCTTTCAGCACATCTTTCCCCATTTTAAAACAAGTGAAAACAAGTATCAGGACATAATTCCAAAGATTTGCAGAGTATCTGCAAGTACTCTTACAAGTACAACGGCCAGGTTTGAAGCAGCATATTCACATGCACTACCCAGCAGAAGGAAAAGAATCTTCTGCCTGTTCAGAAGTAAAATACAGTGCAATGGTACAAAATAAACTCATCAAAACCAGACTTTCTGATAAAGCAAACAACAATGATCAAGTGCTTGGAAAGGGTTACGAATTATGCTTTAGAAACCAGGCAGTAACTCTGCAGAGGCACAAGAGAATTGCCACAAACCCCAAACACAGGCACTGAAGAACAAGCCTAAGGAAAGAAACACATAGATACTTGGAAGAAGTGAAGTCTGTTCAAGATAACCAAGTTCCCAGCAAATAATTTCAGGGGTGCTTGATAAAAGGAAACACAGAACTGATACTGACCTAGTTCTAAACCCCTTAACTTGTCACTGTGACCAACAATGTATAAATCAGAGTTTCAATTTTCAACACTGAGTCAGGCACCAAGGAAAACCATGCAGGGAGTGTATCTGGTGACAGGAAGCAAGCACAGGAGAGAGGGAAAGCTCCACAAGGATGAAGCTGTTGTAGTACGCAGCAACACACAGCTTCCAGAGCCTCCGACAGCCAGGGCTGGGCAACAATGGCTCCCTTGACATACTACTCCCCCTCATACCTGGGATTTCATCTGCGCAGCCTTCTCCGGATCCACTGCCAGGACGTGCTGGTAGTGGCGGATGGTATGCAGCCGGTCCTTGTTTTCAGCACGGACGTAGCGCTTCAGGGCCTGCAGGATGCGGTGGGGCTGCAGGGCAGGAGCAGGAACAGGTCAAACCACTGGAGTCGACCCAAACCCGCAGCAGAAAACAGCAGTTCAGGTGTGAGCCTACTGTGGTGCTGGACAGATCTGTCACCTGCACGCACCCCCTAGATTTTTTTTTTTTTTTTTAATTAAGGCTGTTTGACTCAGAACACTTAATTTTAAGTCTGTATAACTCAGAACACCACACCTTATGAACTGTGCCTTACGGACACCAAATAAAGCAGAGGGTTTTTTTCCCCAGGCAGGAAGGAGAGAGAGTCAATCACAGACCCACTGCTAAGTCTGCAGCACCAACTTCCACAATGCAGAAGCTTTCCTAGGAACCAATTCCCAGTTTCTGCAAGTCACAGGCAATCTTCTCACCAAGACATTCCCACCTGCCATCCTAGCCAGTGCTAGCCTACTGGACAAATGTGTTGGGAAGAAACTCACACGTGGTGGGTCAGCCTGCAGGGCAGCCAGGTAGTTCTCCAGGGCGATGCGACGGCGATCATTCAGCATGGCTTCCACACGAGCCAGGTGAGTCTCAACCAGCTGCTGCTTCTCACTCGCTGCTTCTTTCTCCAGAGATTTCACCATGGCCTGGAAGTGCTAGAGCAAAGAAAGTAATCTGTGTGAAACGCACCATGTGACCAACAACTCCTGTAACCCTTTAGAACTAACAAAAGACTGTCAAACTCCATATGCAACCCATTTACAGTTAGGAGAGAAAGGCATGGAGAAATCCTGATGCAGCTTTCATCTCTGCAAATTCCATGGTGACAATCTGCCTTCCAAACTTCCCTCAGAAGCCATTTCAAAGGTCTGAAGAGGGAAAATGACCTTGCACATAAAGCCCAGGTTGGAGTTGGGAGATCCAGGCTGTGCTGAACAACTGACACAATATTAACACCTGCCCTCGACCCTGCAATACGAAAACAGGATTGATTCCTTCAGCCTGGAGCCCTTAATTTGAATTTGCAAAAGTTTACAAAGGTATTGCATGGGGAATTTTCCATCAGCACGCCTTCAGATCAAATCTCTCTGTATTCTTTTAGAAAGGTCATAACCCTCATCTCCAAACAAACCAGAATAGTCCACTAAGTGTTATGTTTCAACAGAGATAATGACAAACTCTTGGATTTGCACATAGCTCCAAACAGTGACTTATATTAAAAAATGCAGAGAGAAAACTGTGTTCCAGAATAAAATCCAAAGTGGGCTTAAAAGCTGGAGTCAGTCACTTAATTGTATATTGGTTTGAGAGAAATTCACAGAGTTGTCACTGCCAAAGAGCCTTCCCCTAATGATCCCACACTGCGAATACCCCTGATTAACTTCACAGTCCAACTGAACTCTCCTCGTAAGGCACAAGATTGGCATTTTGGCAGCACACCAGCTTTATCTGCTGTCTAAGCAGTTTTCACTAAGTCTGCCCAAGCAGGAAATGTGTGTCCAGAGAGCCAGGGCTGACTCTGAACAAAGCTCTGAGGCCAGTGGTTAGTGCAAAACAGGCTAAAGGTCTGGAATTACAATTTGGCTCTGCTGTCGCTACGCTTGAGGGGCAAGATCACTTTCTACTAGTGTGTCTAGGAAAGGACCTGGCATAGTACCAGATCATCTCCAGTTTTAAGAACAAAGCGAGCAATTGAATCAAACCTCCTCTAAAAGGCAGCTGTTGACAGAGCAGGAAGGCTGTTCTTGCATCTCAGTCATCTTTTGCCTTTGAATATTGCTACCTCTCTCAGTAACTTTCCTCTTTAGGTCCTTCCATTCTTACCTGGATCAGAGTCTGCCTTTCTGCCTTGGGGAGATTTACAGCCTGGTGCTCTGCCTCCTCCCACTCCTTTTTAACCTGGACAGAAAAAGGACAGAACACATGAACAAGACACAAATTTAAATCTGATCTCTATGAGCTGATTTGCCTTCACAGGCAGATCCTAGCATAGCCTGGCTGAGTTTTGAAGGCACAAAAGGGCTGTTGTGGGCTTTAAACCTAGCACTTAATCTCTCTGAGCAACAAGCCAAGCTTCACAGAATCCCAGAAGGGTTTGGGCTGGAAGGGACCTTAAAGCTCATCTTGTTCCACTCCCTGCCATGGGCAGGGACACCTTCTACTAGACCAGATGGTTCCAAGCCCTGTCCAACCTGGCCTTAAACACTTCCAGGTATGGGGAATCCACAACCTCTCTGGGCAACCTGTGCCAGGGCTTCAGCACCCTCTGAGTAAAGAATTTCTTCCCAGCATCTAATCTAATTCCTCTCTCCCAACACTGGAGAAATAAAAAACTGACTGCCATGGTGTGGTCATACTGGAAGAAACACAGAGAAGGCTGGAAACTGGAAAGCAAGTCACTTTACCACCAATTTTTCCAGTAAAACAGGGGCAGCAACTCAACACAGGAACAACCGCACAGCATAAAGCCTGAAGACTGACACTCACCCGGTCCATGCGGTTGTGGTGCCTGACTTCCAGCTGCTCCTTGGCCTTCTGGAAGCGGGCATGCTCATTGTCATCAGCAGGGGTTTCAAAGTAGACATCCACATCATCAGTTGGCACTGCATGAAGAGGGAAGGGTAAGCAGAGCATCAGAAACCCGCAATCCTGGATTGCAGAGGGTAGGGAGAGGAATCTCCACGTCTACCTAGTTAATAGTCTGGCAAGCTGAGCCTACTGAACCGCCACCTTCCAGAGTCCATTTTGCAATCTTTACGGTGCCAATTTTCTGTCCAATATCAGCTCCATCCACCCAAATGGAAGCGATGACCACGGCTCCCAGCACTGTTTGGCCTGCTCAGTGCTGAGGCGAGCAGCACTCAGCTCCAGAAACACAGCATGGCACGATAAAGAACTTCTTTTCCCTTCCCTTCCACATTGGCTTCGGATGGTTTAAGTGACATTCTGTGCATTAGCTGTTCACTGACAAGCTGGCTCCAGACATCATTAGTATGATTAGGGAGCGTGACAATAAATCTGCACAAAACCAGTATTTTACACTTCAAACCTACCTTCCCTACCAGATGCACCATGCAGGACTTACAGGCAATGATATTAGACGAGACAACGACAGAAGGAGGCTTAGTGTGACAAAGTGACTTGTCCAATACACTGGACAGTTTGTAACTTCAAGACATCCAAAATCGACAAGGGGAAAAACAAAATTTCAGAACTGATAAATTTCAAGCATCTGCAGAATCCACATCAGGGACTCTGTATTCCATATACTGCAGTTCCTGTGCTACAGTTTTAGGAACTACACATCCCAGAGCCTTTCTGAAAGATCTGTGGCAAATATGATGCTCTCTGTTGTTGCCCTTCACCTGAGGGAGGGCACAAAGGGACAGTTAAGGCAACCTCTCATCCATATTAGTTATTTGGGTGGAAAACACCTCCAACACATCATTAAAGACAGCATGCTTCAGAAAAAAATTACCTGGCACTTCAGCATGAACACTGGGTAAGAGTTTAGCATGCACTGCATCCACCAACCTTCCCTCTAACTAGGGGAAAATAATGACAACATACAACACAGGCACTATTGTTGCGTGCAAGGGACAATGTCATATCAGTCCCATATTCTTGGTCCCCTCCTGGCATTTCTGAACCAGGCTTGGACACAGAGAACTCTCTTCCCAGCTCCAAATCCTTCTGTAACACGACAAACTTTTGTACAAAAAGCTCCTGACATCCACATCTTTTCTTTCACTGCCTCAGTTAGATCAGCCCAATATAAAGCACTTGCACGAAGCACATTTTGTAAACAGGATTATGGCTGTATAGTCAGGCTGCCAAGCCCCAGATAACACAGAAAGCCTCTCAAAAGGCTTTAATGGTAGCTGAAGTGGAAGTGCTGGAGTTCAACAATAAGATTAATAAGGAGGTTAAAATGTTTTTGGTAGTTTTATCATCTGACATAAAAGCCAGTTGAAACTGGTGCCAAAAACCTTAAGCACTCAAAAACACAGGGATTGAGTTGTGATTTGTATTTCATACCAAGCTGAAAATGGGAATCTGAATTGTCTGATATTTTCCAAAATTAAAACAGCAAGAAAGTGCCTACTACCAGGAGAACAGCATTCTGCTTTTCAGGACCTCCTGTTGAACATATGCATGGTAACACGACTGGGGAAAGCAAAGGCTTCCTTACGTATATTTTGATTTAAAAGCCAGTTAGGCAAGAGGTCAGAGACAGCCCCTGGTCCCTGCTATAGATCTGGAAGAGGACAGCTGAGCCCTCAGCAAGAGCTGCAAGTCACCAGGGAGCACAGACAGCATATTGTGAGAGCCACTTTCCCCAGGAACAATCACCCTACGGACCTAGGGAAGCGGAGACAGAAGGAGACTGCTGCAAAGGGACAGACACCAGAACCAAAGGGATAAGCTACACACAGGTCCTCTATTGCCCAAGGCAAGGAGGAGGAGACACCACACGCCAGACAGACAGTGGCCAGCTGCAAAAGGCCAGTGGGAGGCAGGACTTACTCATCTTTTTACACACAGCCATACAATACTCCTCTGACTCAAAATTGTTCCTGTTGCCTCCGCAGCCTCCATATATAAAGCGAACGCATTTTCTCTTGTTAGGATCGAAGTACCAACGAGGCATCACAGCCCGGCAGGGCCCTGTCATGGCCTCCTGGGAGCAGACAGCTGTGTGGAGACGGGTGAGAACATGAGCTGGTGAGGAGCAAAGGCCTTGCCGAGCGATTTACATGATGCAGAGGTGGCTCTACTTCACCACTTCCTCTGAGGCACCGGCCTCAGCATCGCTGCTGCACCGACCCAAGGGCTTCCGTCAGTTTTGGGGGGTTTAACACTCCAAAGCATCCATCACAAGCTGGTCAGAGAGATACCTGCACGTGGTGCTTTGGAGATAGCCAAGCAGCTCACTCTGTCTCTACACGGAGCTCTCATCCATGAGAGATTTCTCCAGAGCCAGGGGCTGGGACAGCAGGAATCTGTTCTGCTGATGCCACAGTGTTATGCCCCGGGTGCCCCAGTGGGAGAGCCTCCACTCTATAAAACCAACAGCATGGAAAGCCAGTCCATTAGGGCTGCTTAAAGCATCCAAGGTTCACTGCACTCTGCCTGGACAGACACTCCACATCTTACAGGGGAGGTGTAGGAGTAAGTGAAAAAGCAGACTAAACAAAGCAAGTGATGTCCATGCCAGCCTCAGACACTGAGGTTCTAACGTTTGAAACATCTATGCACCAAATATTAAAACTCCATGTAGCCATGGCACAGGGCATGCTTCATGGTGAGCCAGCAACAGCAGCTGGGCTGTTTTGAGGCAAGAGAGCAGATACAGTGTGTAAATTAGCAACTGGTCGTGGTACTTGAGGGGAAAAAAAGACTGTATACCCCCAAAACAGACACCCCAATCATATTCCTCCAAGCCTCTTACAACACCTGGAGATCTGTAACAGCCCTGTACACATATGAGCTAAGCCTGGTTTCAGCAAGGAAAATTATCTGCAGCATGCTGGCACTTTACCAAAAAGATGTGAGAACTGCTGGCAATGATTCCGTGATCTGTAGCTAATTGAATTTCACTCCCTCTTGCTCCTCCCTCCTCTGCAGACACTTCTACATGCAAAGTGCAGGACATCACATAATGCTGAGGCACCACACCATGAGCCCTCTACAAGGGCACCTACCACTCAACAAAAGCTGCCACCAGCACAGTAGATTCTGCTACTGCAGAAAGTGTATCTTAACACATAATAAAGTTGGGCCAGTTGTGCTGGCTGACTTTCTTTTGTGGAAGAGAAGTGTTTATGCAAAGGATCCTTATACCAAGGATGTTCCTCATCCTTAAATGACCAGATGGCACTTCTGCAGAGTATGGCCCAACACTTTTAGCTTCCTCATTTTAAGCTGGTATAAACCACCAGATTTTAAATTTACAGTGTACCCCAAATGTCCCTTTAAGAATTTCCAAAATTTGCAGATATGGCTTTTCTGACTCATCACTGCACCTTCATGGAGGTGCTTGTTCAACATGCCAAACACTGGGCTTCCCGCCAGCAGGACTGCTGTTTATCTGGAAACATATGGCCCATGCTCTAGAGAGTTAATTTCAACACTAGAAACATAAGCATCGTCAGCTTTCCTCTGTTTGCTAACTTATCTGGCAAATAAAACTTCCAAGTGGCATTTATTGACTTGATCAAAACCCCATCACTAACTGACAGCCAACAGGAATTATCTCAAGGCCTGTGGACTGAAACGTGTCTTACATTTCATGTCGCTGCTCACTTCTTTTTCAGCCATAGCCTTGTCGCTGCTGGGCTCTGTGGGGGTCTCCTCAACGTAGTCATCAACCTTGTAGCTGTCGTAGTAGTAATCACGGTCTTCCACCATGTCCTCCTCCTCCTCCCCTTCATCATCCTCATCCTCATCTTCCTCCACAGCTGTTCCTGTGAAGTCTTCTACACCTGCCTCTGTAGGGAACTCACTGAAGGGACACAGATAAATTGGGGGGTAAAGTTAAGGCTAATCACTTGGATGTACCAGAATAATGATTCTCTTTCCATCTGTTCTAGAAACACCAGAAATAGGAAAAATAAGTGTACCAACTATTGATTAGCCCATTACCCATAGCAATGGGACATCCCTTACTACGGATACTCCTGCTGCTGCAGGCAGAGCTTCTCCACGGCTCTGGCTTCACACGGCCTCTTTCCATTTTTCAGTAAGCAGAAGTCTAACCTTGGGGCAGGTTCCTACTGCAGAATCCCAGAATGGTTTGGGTTGGAAGGGACCTTAAAGCCCATCTTGTTCCACCCCCTCCCCTGGGCAAGGACACCTTCCACTGTCTCAGGCTGCTCCAAGCTTCCTCCAACCTGGCCTTGGACTCTTCCAGGGATGGGGCAGCCTCAGCTTCTCTGGGCAACCTGTGTCAGGGCCTTACCACCCTCACAGGGAAGATTTTTTTCCCAATATCCATCTGACCCTGCCCTCTGGCAGGGTGAAGCCATTCACCCTTGTCCTGTCCCTACATGCCCTTGTCCAAAGACCCTCTCCATCTCTCTCGGAGCCTGTTTAGGAATTGGAAGGGGTTCTAAGGTCTCCCTCGAGCCTTCTCTTCTCCAGGCTGAATGACTCCAACTCTCAGCAGGGATGAAGGGAGAGGGGGTGTTTAGCCCCTCCAGTAAAAGGGGCACTGCAAAGTCATTTGTCCTCTCCAGGCTCAGGACACTCCTTTAGGAAAGTCAGAAGTTCGCTCAATCCTCACCACAAGGAAGTTGCCTTGTGAAACATTCCCAAGCAGCAGCTTCATGTACAAAACTGTCAACATCTACAGCAGTAAGAACTCTACCTCTTGTAAAGGTCATAGTCTTCATCCTCGTCCTCATCCTCTTCCTCTTTGGACAGAGCCTCATCCACAACCTTAGTCTGAGGACAGCACACATATTCTGTTCCGTGGAACTGGTCCACTCCGCAGGGTAGCAGCATCCCATAGCTGTGCAGGATCATCCCTTCTGTCAGACAGGCCTGAAAGGGGAGCCCATTCATGTCAGCTCAGCATCATGCTCTTCCTTTGGATAAAGCTCAAGTTTGCCTATTAGAGATCCCAAGAATGGTTTAAATTTTATGGCAAAAACAACAGCAACATATGGCCTAAATCTGAACATCAAAGGAAAGTGGATTTGAAACTTGTAGTGTAAAAAAAATCCCCACAGAAGTCCCAGATTCAGAACCACCCAGTACT
Organism: Eulacestoma nigropectus; assembly: GCA_013397775.1. Classification (NCBI taxonomy): domain Eukaryota; kingdom Metazoa; phylum Chordata; class Aves; order Passeriformes; genus Eulacestoma; species Eulacestoma nigropectus. The sequence continues at coordinate 57,023 of VZTE01001760.1, forward strand.
TCCTGGTGTTAACGTTTCACACCCCAGCCCCAACAACTGCTGGTTTGTCACCCTGGCAAAGTTCAGGAAAAAAAACCTAAACATTTTGTGCCAACTCAAGGGAGAACACTTGAAAGAACCAGAAAGGGTGTTTGCTTTCCTGGGCTGGCCATTACATTAAACTTTATCTATTAAACGTTACATTGGAGCAAGTGAATAATTGCTCAAATGGACTTTGTGTCAAGATTATTTTACCATGCTGTAGATGAAAATCAATCACATAATTCAAGAAAAAGCCAAACATAAACTATGCTTAGACATGTCTAAACACTTCTCTTAAGCTAAGGAAATACTTGGCTTTGAGGTGCCCAGAAAAGAATGAAGAAAAGCTTTATTATGCCCATCAGAACTCTTTTGTGCTTTGCTTTGTTACAGCACGGATTTTAAAAGAGCCAAATGTTGCTGGAAAAGTTCTCCAACTACATTTAAAGCATATGATTTTTCAATTTTCTAGACATTAACAAGTTTACCCTGAATTAAAAGGCAATTCTTCTAGTACAGCTTTATTTTGACAGATTTTTGCTCACAGGATTTTAAAGAAATAGGAATTTTAAGTGGAGCATCCTTAACCTCATCTGGTTAACAACTGGTCCTTGTGTTGCTGTTTCTACAATTCCTGCTTCTACAAAATGGAAAACATGCACATTTTGTCATGATCTTGTTTTTATTACACCTGCTTCAAATGGGAGTGCAGAGTTTTTGCAACAGTTTAGCTAGTCAGATAAAAAACCACAAATACCCCCCAAAACCATGGGCTAGATTTATTCTGAGAATATAATCCATCTCTTATGTAAAACCTCCACTAATCAGTCCCAACGAAACTCAGATTGCTCCCAGGCAAGCCCTCTCAGCCAAATCCTCAGCAGCAGCAGGTACATTAAAGCAAAATATGCAAAAAAATAGGAACTATCCTATGCCCACTGTATCTCCCTGAACAGAGGAAAAAGGAGGGATGAACCATTGGTTAAAGCAGTACCCCAGAGTGCTGATTTCAATTCCTAGCTCTATGATATGGATAAGCTATTTAGGACAGCTTTTCACAAAGAATAATTTAACTGCTACACAGGTTTTTAAGTCACTTCAGTACTTTTAAATTTTTATTTCCTTGCTGTCTGCCTCAGTTCATTGACTGGAACATGGGAATAGCAACCCAGAGAGAAAACACTGCTATGCTCCAACACTACAAGCATCCAAGTGGACAGATCCAGAATAAGCAAATTCCTGTCCCAGTGGCTCCATTACCTCCTTTGCCACAGTGTGCCAGTGCTGGTGGCTTTCACACACATCCATGCGCTCCTTGTGGAAGAACCGGCATTTCTCGGGAACCAGCAGGACATCGCTTACAAACTCACCCACTGAAAAACACAATGGCCACAGTTCACACTCACCCAGCTTCCAATATCAAATAAAGCCTCCATCAGAACTCTCCCAAAGTGCACTTTGTGCATGTGCCTTGAGGGTTTGGTATATTCTCAAAGGAGACAAGTCACACCAGCTCTGAAAATTATCTCTGAGAATCTAAAGAAAAACAGAGCCTCAGAGATTCCAAGGTAAAACCAGGAGCACGGGGTAATCTGACTGACCCCTAAATCTGAACTGAAAGCAGAGTTTACAGTGCAAGTTAATAAACAGGTGTTCTTCCATGAAAGGACTGACAGAAGAGATTTCACTCCAATCTTTGAGAAGATTGTGTCTGCACTCAGAAGTTTCAAACCACTTAATCACCTATTTCCAAATGAGCCACATCATACCAAAGTTCCTCCATGCTGTCTGCTGCTGTAACAGCCCAGAAATTTTTATATGCTGAGAGTGTTATCTATGTTTTCAGTATCTGAGCAAGTCTTGTTTGGTTTTGTTTAGTTTTGTTTCCAGATGGTTTCATTCAAGATCAACTGCAGCACATTCACTGCCCTAACCAAAACACAGAGGGCTGGAAAATAAAAACTATACAGTCTAAATATCAGAGTACAACCAGAGTCAGCAAATACACTGCATTCCATTATCTAGATAACCACAACCTCATCCTCACCAGCACGAGGAAGCTTCGGCACAATCTTTGTGCCAATCCCAGACTTTTGCTTTTGAGGAAGATGGGAGAGAGAGAATCACTCTGCTGTACAGACTCTACTTTAGTTGGACTTAAAAGCTATTTAGCCTAAATTTCCATCATTCAGTTTGGTACCAACATATGTGAAACAAGGATCAGAACTAAATGAGCATCACTTCCTGTTCTTACCCCAGAAGTCCCAGCAAACACTGCCACTGGAATCCAAACATGAGATTTTCTCCAAGCTGAGGTTTTTCCTTTCTTTCTTGCAGATTCAAATGCTGCACTCAGTGATTTTAAAATAAGGAGAGAGCTAGATACTCTGAGAAGACCAGGAAAAGATCTTCAGCACAAGTGTTTCAAAGCAGCATTCCCTGCACACATGACTAGCAGCTTTAGGAATCATTTGTTAAAACTGGAGAAAAGCTTTTAAGTCAAAGACTTTTTCTCACAGTCTCCACAAAGCAGAATACTTTGTCCAACCAATCTTTCACACCATTTTTCAAAATATATTTTAAATATTGTTTGCATGACCAATTTTTTTGCAACTCTTTAGTGTTGATACTAAAAGCTCATGGACACTTCTACACAGTATAGAGAAGTTACATAGTTTTGAGTTAGATTACCTGATAATTGAAGATAATGAAATCAAATGGCCTTAATCACCCCTTTCCAATTACTTACATTTTAAACTAACAGAGAGATTGTATTTTCGCCATTTTCTTTTCTCAAAACCGGCCAGTTAGAATTTTGAGTTAATAATCTTTCATCCTACTCTATCGGGAAAGGTTTAAATGCTTCTGATAAGAAAAGTAAAAGTGAGCAAACTTTAAAACCAAGACTGTGGTTCTGGGGGCTGAAGGCAGAAGATTAATGGGTTCTTCTCTTCACCTTTGAAATACAAAGGAGCTTTCCTTTGTAGGGGAGGGGCAGAGAAGATAAAACAAGGTATGGTGACAAGATCCTACCTCAAGGTACTCTGTGCATTAATGTATCAAGGTGTCTTGGGGATGATTTATTATCCCCTATCGTTTTTCAGGGTTTTGTTCTGTTTCGTTTTGTCTTGTTTCCGGGGGCTGCCTCCCCCATCCTCCCCGGCTCCGGGAGTATCTCGATCAGCGGGAGCCAGGCTGGGGTTTCTGGGGACAGATGGAGGTGGGGTGAGGGGCAGCTCCTTGTTTCTTTGGACAGGCTGTTTGACTGGACACACGCGGCTGGTATCTCTGACCAGGGATCCTGCTGTTCCTGTGGGTTTTGCCTGCTTCTTTTTGGGGTATTTTTGCTTCCACACTGTGACTGAGCCTGCCGGCTTGGCTTCTTTTACTGCTCTGCTGTCGGGAAGCCCAGAGCTGGTGTGTGCCCCGCTGGGATCCCGGAGCACTCTCAGCTTCCCGCCGGGGGCTGCTGCCCAACGCCCACCGTACCTCTGCCGTTCCCGGGTTTGTGCTATGCTGTATCTTTCACCCCTGCCTGCCGGGAGGGCCTGCCTTTCCCAGCTGCAGAGTTTCTGCTGCCTCTTGCTTGCTACCTCTGGGTGAGCCCGCCCTGCTGTTCCAGCTTGCTTCTCCTGAGGTTCCTGCTACAGCTCCTTTCGCTATCCAGAGGGGGCACCGGGATCGGCTCCCCCTGGGAGGTTGTAAAAGAAGAGCCTTCTCCATCCCTCCTGCCGGCTGAGCCGCCATTACCACCTGGAGAGAGGCGGCCAGACCTGCGCCACAGCGCCCCCTGCAGCTGCGGGGGAATCATCACACTTGCCCTGCCCGGCTGGGAGCCACCAGCGCCCCTGCCGGCTGCGACTGGAACTGCACCGAGGGGAAATGCTTAAATAGCGGGAAGAGACGGTTCATGGGGTTTGCTCTTCTTGTTTGTTGTTGTCACCGTTGTTGTTGTTTGCCTCGTTATACATACTTTAGTAAAGAACTGCTATTCCTCTTCTCATATCTTTGCCTGAAAGCCCATTAATTTCAAAATTATAATAATTCAGAGGGAAGGGGGTCATATTTTCCATTCCAAGGGAGGCTCCTGCCTTTCTTAGCAGACACCTGTCTTTAAAACCAAGACACAAGGAAAACACAACCAAGAATGGGAACAAAATCCCACAGTTTGACTATAATCCCAGAGAAACACATCATCCATTTACAACAAGCAATTTGTGTAGTGCTAAAGACAAAGATTTTATAGATATATGGACTCCAGACTTGCAACTCAGATCTGAAAACCAAAGCTGCCTCACAGGCTGGGGCCTGCAAGTCATGAACAGTGTGAAATACACTAAAGAAAAATCTGAATAAATAGTTTAATGCCTATCAAATTTTAGGGCAGTGTCAGTAAAACCAGCTTATTTTTCAGCTGGAGAATAGGCTTGGGGAAGGATTATTTCTGAAAGAGATGACTCCTTATAAATCCAGGGATCTTGCTTTCATCCTTATTTCCATCAGAAGTTCTTATGATCAGTTGGGCTTGGTTGCTTCCGAAACCTGAATTTCCACATCTATAAAGACAAGCACCTTTCTCCCAGGATGTGTCCACAATAAATTTTATGTTTAATTAAGTGCTTTATAATTGTCTAATGGAAGTCATTACATAAAGAACAAAGCACCCACATGGTTCTGCTGCTTTGCTGGTGTTCTCCTTGTCAAATCGCATGGTAATCTGAGATACAGACACAAATCATGAAAACTGGCTCCTACTGAATGTTCCCAGCAATCAGACTCTCCCAAGACTTCTTACAAGCCTTTTCCAGTGGATAACTGAAAAGAAAGTCAGCCAGCTGAGACTAAGCTGGGGCAGCGTGGGGCAGCCCAGTGTCAGCCACAACCCACAGGTCAGAAGTCAAAAGTTAACCAGTTAAAACATGCTGCCTGGGTGGGGAGGTTCTGGAAAGCACCATGAAATCCATCACAGTTTATCTCATATTCTTTCACAGTTCAAAATGGGGACAGGGGATACAGCTGCAAGAAGCAAGGCCTCTTTGAAACAGCAAAGTTTAAATATAGTCATTGAAATAGAGATCTCTTGCCAAGACCAAGCAGGAAGCCTGAGCACAGTGAGCATTTAAGTCTCCAAGGCAACAAAATATTAAAGCTTCACAAAAATAGGATCAAAATATTAAATCCCAATGTCTTTGTGATACTCAGATACAATAGCCTTCAGGTTTTTATGGCAGTTGCAGAGAGAATGGGGATTTGTTTTTCATGCCAGGCACCATTATCCCACTACAGCTGTTATCAAGCCGTTGATCTGCTCCAGAAAGGCAGAGTTCCATCTTGTGGAAAGAAAAACATTTCAGTGGAAGTTGAATGTGGAAATGACAACCTGATACAAGAGAAGTCTTACAAACTGAGTTGTTCTCCCTGTAAGAACCCAGGAGGCAATTCCTTGCTTCTCTCACAGGAATGCACAGCACACCCAGCACACACTCACCCAGGCACTTGTAGGGCACGACGATGTGAGTGTGGTCCTTGCACTGCTTCTTCCCACGCTTGCACCAGCTGTCAATGCTGACGGGCTGGTTGGCTTCCACCACGTTGGTGATCTGAAGGTCTGGGTACATCTGGGGAACAGCACAGACAGAGAGGTTTCTCTCCAGAAAGGACAGAGAATGTGCGGAGTAGCTCCTACCAGAGTAGTGAGGCTGATTCTCTACACAGGAACAAGCTGGAGTTCGCACACAGACACACACTCTCCTCTCGATCAACCTCAGGACAGCTAGAGACATAAAAAAGCTCCAGCTGTCTGTCACACAGGGCTTCAGAAATGGATATGCCACTGCTTTGAGGCAGGAGAAAGCCAGGTCAGGGCAAGAGTCCTCACTGGCACTAAGCTGAGGGGTCTGGATTTGCACAGCAGTGGAGGAGGAGCATTTGAGTATTCAGGTTTGGAGGAGATGTAGCTGTTTAATTCTTTCTGGAGCAGCACAATACCCCCTGGAACAGCAATCACCAACAAATAGGGTCTAGTAACGTCTTCAGACTCTCTCATCACTTGTCAGATTATGCACCCACCTGCCCAGGTTTCCTCATGCCTAGTCCATTTATGATGTATTAATTTGAACCTTACGCCCTGCTCAAGTTCTCAAGTCCAGACACTGACTTGTATTTAGGCTTCTACTATGTGAAAAAAATGCAGCCCCAGTTATATCAGCCTTGTAAAACAGTTTAAAAAGTTTTCCAGTCCAGACATGGTACATTCTGTTGCTTTCCCGTTAAAAAAAAAAAAATACATTCCTTGTGGTATTTTACGTGCCTGTCACCTCAGAGGAGCAACTAAAGACATTGGACAAGGCCAATACGTTATAGTGTATCTGAAACACACTAGAAGACGATTACATCTTTTGCAATGAAGTATAAAGAGCTTAAAAATACTGTCAAAATTTGATTAAAATATTTTTCTAATATTCTGGCTGATCTGAACAATATCACTGAGAACAGCACAGCCACATTCTAACTACAATAGGTGTCAGGTTCCATTTTACACAACAGGGAGCAGATGCTGGTTAAGCAGCTCAGGGGCAGAACATTTGGGTAAAGCCCTGCAAATATACACGAAGATACCTCTGACTTACAGACCAAGGACCTTCTGTAGCAGGGTGAGCTGATCTGAGGTAGCTTCTAAATCCCACTGCACTGTTCTCCCTGCTCTTCCCGGGCAATAACTCAGCAGGACAGTGCAGGGAATTATACTAGGGCAAAAGCAAGCTCATATCCTGCAGGGTTAATTTGCTACTGAGCAGCTAAATTGGAATCCAATTCCTTCACAGCAGTGAAGAGTCAGGATTACACAGAAAATCTCACCTCCTGGCAGTATTGCAGGATCTCCTCCTTCCTTCCAAAGCAGCTCTTGGTCCCAGAAGTGTCAGGTTCCCATTTCCCAGTCTGGATGTTCACATGCATATTTAGCTTCCCACAGAACATGGCAATTTGAGGCTCTGCCACTGCAAACCCTGTCCCAGCATTGGCTGCAAGGGCCTGTGAAGACAAACCAAAACAAAACACCTTGATGCATTATCTGATCAAAAGGCTCAACAACTCAAAGAACCAGAAACCCTCTGGCATCTTCTCAGACAGCTCCTGCTTGATCCAGAATATCAGTGGAGTCTTGCAAACTATTTTGTAACAACATTCCTTGAGATCCTGAGCTCACTCCAAGTTTTCACCAGCAAGGCATTTGTTTTCCCAAACTCTGTTTTCTTAATTGAAACAACAGCTTACCAAAACCAAGAGTAATTCCCACTACAAGGCTGCACCTACATGGGTTTAAACAGATGTCTGAAAAACTTACTAAATAACTAATACTAATAACTTTTGGCAGAATGGCCTCTGTGAGGTTACACACAAGCAGGTATTACTACTTCTAATAAAATAACTGCATCCCACTGCAAGAATCCTGCTCAGAGTTTAAAGCTGTGTGTTTATCCCAGTATCATCAAATAATTGGGACAGAAATACCTAAGATTTTTGCTCAAACATACAAATAAAGATGATTTCTGCTGAATCAGAAAAAACAGCTGTGGCAACCAGTTCCTCAAAGCCTGTTGTGTCTCATTCAGCGCACTCCTATGAGGAGCTGTTTCAGATGTGTATTCTGTGCACTTCCCAGACTGCATCAGCAGACAAAAACCTAACAGCCCAGGGCCACATCTGGGTCAAACTGCAGACTGATCAATGAAAACAAGGTCAGGGCCCCTTTCCGAAATCTTGCTGGCTGACCGAAAAAGAGGAGTAAATGAAATTGCAGACTTTTTTTTTTTTTTCTAAGAAGACCAAGTGGATGGTGGGAGCTGAACATGCTCTCCTTAAATAACTACTAGCTGTTGTAAAAGAGAAAGAGGCATAAGGCAAAAAACCAGATGAACTCCTAAATCAAAAGCTCTTTAAGGTGTTTAGGGGAATGAAATCCATTTCAACTACTCCAGATAGAAACAGCAATGCACAGAGTCTGCTGGCCCTAAGCTGCTTTTCCACTGGCAGGCAACACAACCCCAGGCTACCAGTCCTGCCTTCATATTTAACTTTTTGTGCACTGAAAAATGCATAAATTACTGTGGGCACTGTTCATCCCCTACTGCCTGCAGACCCCCATCAACTCATACCAATATTTGTATGCTTAAAGCAAATAAAGGAATAAAGAGTAGAATTCAACTAGACAACTTTTTTGTGCAGCTCCTAATTACTGGATATTAGGAAAAATAATAACTCCATTATCATTAGCTCATTTCTCCCCCTCCCCTTATCTCACTGCCTGGAGATAAGACATTTCAACACTCAGAAAGTCAAGGATTGTTTAGTGCACAAGATTAGTGCTTGGGGGAGAAAACCAACCTGAGGCGCAAAAGCATAAATTCAAATATTAACTGCAGAAAAATGACCCCTTGAGTTTTAAGTACTATTCACCCATGCATCATTTAAGAGAAATAGTCTTACACAAGTGGTTTCTACTTACTCTGACCCTTCCAAGCAACAGATGCTCATGACAGCAAGTTTTAGCACAGACCACAAAGTAATGCAATACCGAACTACATGTAATGGCAGCATCAATGTCCCAGTATCAAAATGCTGCCAAGTTCACATAAATTTTCACGTTGAGTGCGGGCACGTTTGTTGTACTCTCTATCTTAAGGAAAAAAGAGTCACGTAGTTCAGGTACAGGAGGAACTCTGAGGAACAGACTGAGACTGGGAATATGGTGCAGTAAAACTTGGTTCTTTCAGAAATCAAGCCTTTAATAAACATCTTAGAAGTTCACACAGCAGAACCTATGACAGGTCTTGCACCACCCTCCTCCCTGCTGTCTTTTCAGAAGAAAGAGGCAAACGAAGAATGATCCTTCGTAACTCTCTAAGCACACACAAACTTTTTAAGAGGCCCTTTTTATCCCTCTCCAAACAAACACCACTTTGGTACCAAGAACTACTTTCCAGAGAGCACAGGACCTGACATGCTAAAGGAAACAATCCCCAAAACAGTTTTGTTTGATGACAACACTGCAACTACATCCAAGTTCCACCCCCGGAAAAAAACTAAAAGAAACAGAAGATCAAGAACCCAGGAAGCATTAACCCTTTTAAGAACACAGGGCACCAAAAGAGAATAAATGTATGTGCTATGATGGCACTGCTGATGCCTGAAATCCGGCTCCTCCAAAGCAAACTTAACAAGCCTGCAGCACAATAAGGGAATTTCATGAGCAGGAAAGGTGCAGGCTCCATCGAGAGGCAGAAACATCCATAAGTAACCCATTCATCACAGCTCTTCCATGAGCAAAATTCCTGTTCAAACACATACCAACCTCCTGAAATCATGACCACCTCCTATTTACATACTGATGCCAGCCAGTGTTTGTTTTTGCTGCCTCTTTGGCTTGCTCCCTGCAAAGGTATCATTCCTCCTCCTTGGATTGCTCACATAGTTTGCATATCGGTGGAGTGCTGTTGCCATAGCTACCAGAACATGCTAAGCCTCAATTCACAGCTAAACAAACGAGACTAATTACTTGCTTGATTTCATCACTTTTAATCAATCAGAAGAAATCTTCTCTTGAATTGTGCTGTTAGGTGAGTTAATGAACTTCGAGATACACGAGTTGATTCTTTAACCCCCGGATCTACAAGGCAAGATTTTTGAGCAATGGGCTTCAATTTTCATTCACTGGCAATCCACTCCAGGCCTCAATCATATCCGTTATTTAATTTAGTACTTTAATCTCATTTTTGCTGTAATGAGGGAATACAGCACCTTCAAACTTCATGGAGGCCACACCTTTAACGCTGATACTTAGGGAAAAAGGTCACCTACAAGAGCCTTTTGGCATCAAGAAACTTTCTGATGCTTCCCACAACTGCCTTCGGTGTATCAAAACTGGAAGCGGATCCCTCAGGCTACACTCAAGCATCACTCTGCAAAAGGAAGGCTGCGGAACATGTAAACCAGCACGAAGCTTGGGATAAAGCCATGTCCTTAGTTAAGCTCTTTAGTACTTCAGAGAATTCACCCATTCCACATTGCAAAGGGACGAACAAACTGACAGCACATTTTTCTCTGGGAATTTCCCAGCCATAAATGGAAGCAGCTGCTTCTTTTAGTGCTGGGGAGCAACTATTCAATCCCTTAAATAAGCAGCCTGACAGATCAGGAGGGGCAACACATACATGATGGAAGAGAGTTAATCCAGTTGTGTACATCCTTGTTGAACATTATTTTAGTAGCTATTATCCTATTAATACATACCCATAACATGAGAGCAAGACAAATGTTATTTGGGAAAAGACTGTTCCATAAACCATTACTTTCCTCACTGGCACTTGCATTTACAAGATGTTTCAGGAGAAACTGGGCTCTGCCTTTTGGTATAATTCTGTAATCCAGTTTGCTTTCCAAGACCAAAAGAGTTTTTGATTCCATAAACACATAAATCTCTGGCCAGTTAATGTCAGCTGAATTCCTCACCCTGCCATGCAGTGCCTAATTTACGGTCCTGAAACACTGGAATTCAAGCCTCTAAATTTTCCTTTTCTCTGATGGAAGTGTCTGCCCAAGTATCCTGGCTTTTATTTACTACTGGCCTCTTCAGCTTGTGACACAGGGTTTGATGTGTAAGCATTACCCACCTGGAGGCCTGGGCTCCAGGTGCTAAAAGGGGTCATATCTGTTTTTCCTGCAAGTATCCCTGATCCCAAAGGTGGGACACAGGCCTAGAGACTTTAGTAAAATAAAGAATATTTTACATCTACTCTTGAAACACAAGCAGTACATTGCAGCTCTGGTTTATAAAGGCCTAAACATGAAAATCACATCCATATCCTTTGCCTTCTATTGCCAAGATATGTTAAACCTCATCACAACATAACTTATTTCACATGCTGTCCCATACAGCTCCCTATGGAATGCTATTCTGGAAAACCTTCTGGCATGCTGCTGGGGACTTGAGGATTGAAGGGTGATTGGAGCTTTTCTCTTGTGAAGAGAAGCTGAGAATTATAATTCACAGAAATTAGTTCCTGAGAGCTTTCCTTAATAGCACAAAGGTATCTGCAAAATGTCATATTTAACTGAATTCTGCATTTTCAGTGAGGTCAAACATGACCATAGCCTTGTCCATCTGATCAGATTAGTCAGAATGAGCCTTTATTCCAGCAAAACCAGAGTGGATGGGAGCTTGAGAAGCTTGGAGAGCCTGTGAGGAGAACACACACCGCCCATGCTTTCCATCAGGCTTCCCCTGCAGCAACATGAGTAGCTCTCCACATAAAACGATGGAAGATTAAGCTGTTTTAAGACTAAAACTCCAGCCTCTAGAACGCATAATGTGTTGAAGAAAGCTCCAATGGAGAATTGCATTGACTTGGTGGCCAGAGAACAGATTATTGGCTGCTGAGGGCATACCCTGCCTTAAGTGACAAGGCAAGGCCTTTTGCAGGATTCTCTACGGCTAAGATCAGATTTCCTGTTCCTGAATTACATGTATTCCACAACCAGTTGCTGCTACACGGACAAAAAAAAGCCACGCAGCTCTTGAAAAGATTACTTACGCTGTTTGTTTTTAATTAAGCAAAGACCCTCAAAAGCAATACTGGTTATTAAATCAGAGTGCACATGAACCACAACCTGAGGGACTTCAGAACAGGCTGTTCAGCACTGCCCTTATCCAGATAAATCACACTGCCCACCTTAATTAAAGGAAAGGAAGAGCTTTTTCTGGATTTGTTTTTTTAAATTACATTTCCTAGGCTATCTGGAGCAACTCTGCAAATCAGAGTTATCAAATAGTATTGCACTATGTCAGTGCAATACCCACAAATATGGAGGATATAAATTGAATGCTTTCAAGACCACTGAGGAATTCTAACAGTTCCTTTAACATAAAAATGAGCCCTGTTACCTTACCAGTCTTCTGGTGAACACAACCCTCCATGGCTGCTGCTTTTGAATGTGTGAGGATTCTAATGTTTCACCCTTTCTAGGCTGAAAAATTGGTGTGAATGTTTGTGCAGGGACTCAGCCGCTTCAACTGCACATCCCACATTATTATTGCCTCCAGCTGACATCCATGGGCCTTTTTCCTTCCACAAGGAGAGGCTAGCCCTTGGCAAAATGAAAACTAAGAACTGCACTCACACAAACTGAAGCTGTTGGAAGGAGAACAGCTGGGCTGGCATTGCAAAGCTCAGCATTCCTGGGTCACAATGTGCCACACAGCCCTTAAATTAACATTCATTGCCATGAATCTCACCTGGGAATTAATGTAAGTCAGTATACAGGAAACCAACACTTCAACTAAAAAGTGAGGGAAGTTGGCAGAGGTACTTTACACACAGGAACTTCTGGATAGAATACTTAAAACTCCCCTGGTTTTTGATTTATAACTTGTAAACACAAACAGAGCTCTCAATTCATGCTTCAAATGGTGTTTCATGCTTTGTTTTCCTTAGCTCCTCTTCCTGCTTTTATTCAGCAGATAGGTGGCTTGAACCCAGGAAGGCTAACGAATGCCTGACACAGCAGGCAGTAAATCTACAGACTAGCAGCTCATCCTAGCTTTATTGCTTTATTTTTTTTTAAATTGCTGATAATTACAATAATGCACATGGGCAAGGGTCCAAGACAGGAAGAATTATTGTCTGCAGGCATATCTGGTGTGAGCTGATAATACCAGCCTCTGTTTGCTTTTGAATTTAAATGGCAGAAATCTCACTAAAGCAGTCTTTGGCTTGCTTTAACTTGCTGGAAGGGGTGGAGTTCTCATCTGCTTGTCCTTTATTGACTTTTGTGGTGGAGGAGTCTGCACCAGCAGAGAACTGGGAGCCAAGGCAGGAGCTGCAGTGGTAGCTGGGGTGCAGTTTATATTTAGATGCCTGTGTTTATGGCCGACATGAGGCTCTGAACGCTTGGAAGTTCAGTGACAATAATCCATGCACTCCCATATGCGCCGACAACAACCTGAAGCATTCCTTACTGCTTTGCACATTCCACTACCTTTCTACAAGGAAAAGGGGGAAATTTCCAAGTACCTGTGACTCACGGGCAGCCTTTTTGCCCTTGGAATTTGTACTTCGGAGGTATCAGATTATCTTCCCCTCCTCCTCTAGTTTATCCATGCTTCATAAACCAGGCATACATGAATCAATGGGCACATAACCTGCCTGTGAGACATTTGCATTGGGAACTGCCACATTTCAATAGGGAGTGCCACACTGCAGGCAGTGCTGGTGCACAGCTAGGCTGGGGGAGAGGTGATCAAATCCAGGAAAGCCAAGACTCAGCACTGCCTCAGCTTCCTGAAGTTGCTTGTGTAACATGGTTGCCTTTGGCATCCTCTTTTCTATCCCTGGAGAGACGAAGTTCATAACAACTCCACTGGAACATTCCCTGAACAAATGTTACTGTACTCAGAACTGTGTCCTTTGAAAAAGATTAATTGCAGGGCCTCAAGCTTTCGAAAGTACAGCTTGGGTGTAACAGCTGGGACTGGAACAGTTTAAGACAAAGCTGCCCTAAAAATAAGGGCGAGAGAAGAGGAAAGCACAAACACTGATAATCCTCACACAGTGCACAGGTAGGTCCAAATAGGTTTAATCAGCCAGGTCACCTTCCACGCATCCCAAGGACATCAGGGACAATTTCCAAGCTGTGTCAGACACACACACGGCCACTTCCTTCCCCTTGCAGCAGAACACTGCCATGGTGCTATTTAAAGTTCTCTTTTTATGGTGCCATCCGAAGTCCTATCCCAGCACAGGGAGCCAGGCCTATTTATCACTGGGCTAAACTGAGGCACAAAGTCAAGTGACTTGCCTAATGTCACCCAGCAGCGGGCTCAGCTCAGTTTAATCCTCGTCTCCTCGCTCCAGTCTGTGTCATCACTCTGTCTTGCATGGCCCGACTAATTGCTGTTTTCCCACATTAATTATTTGAGCATCTGAGGCACAGAGACCCAAGATGTCCTGTTTGCCAGTCAGCAAGTAAAAACTTGAGTGCAAGTTAATGTTTTCACATTCACTAATATTCTACTGAAAAAATGGCCATAGGGCAATTTTGCCTTCCTGGACAACCAGAAGGGAGATCCAAACCAAAACCTAAGGACAGCAGCTATGGCTTAATAGTGTTTGAAAAGTTTAACTCTCAGATCTTTCATTTCTGAGCTGATTGCTAATATGAACCATCATTGCTGATAGCACAAAGGCATCACTGAGAGCAGCACATGTGGAGAAGTACTGAGAGATGCTATTTTGTAAGTGACTTCTCCATGGTTGGATAGGAGAGTTCATGCCATCTTAAGGCACTTTAGCTACACAATAATTAGGGAATATAATCACTGTAGTTACCAGGATACAGATTCCATAATACACAGGAAAGTACTTTTAGAAAATCTTCCATCACTTCGAAGCAATTTGTTCAAGGCAAAAATAACTTCTGGACTAAAACTCATCACAAGTCACACACCCACACAAGTTCCCCATTAGTTTTCCTAGTGGCCAAAACTGGCAGAAAGGAGACAGAATAATCTGTTAACATCAGGCAGACAGAAAAATAAACCCCTTACTACTGATTCAAAGTGATTTAGCATTCCAGGAGGGAACAAACCAAAATTCCTTCCTCAAAACAGTATGAACATTTGTTTTACAGATCTTGTGAAGCTCGCTTGAAGCTGCACAAAAGAGCCATTGCAGGAACCTGTGGTTCCTCACTCCATCCACATGTCTGACCACTCAGCTGACTCCAGATAAAAAGGCTGCAGAGATTGTGTTTTTCTCTAAAACACAATGATCCAAAAGGCAATCAGGAAACCAAAGCGCATATTTTAACAGAGAATTTGAAGTGGCAAGGAAAAATACCTGCAGGGAAAAAAGCAAGATAAAAGAAGGATAATAAGCAGGAATACAGTTTGCAATGCAGTCTGAGTTTAGTTGAAGTATCCATCCCCTTATAGATATTGTTCAGTATCACAGATTGGTTATTTACATGCACAGGCTGCATGTGTTTTGGAACATGATAAAATACTTGGGATTTTAAGTCCTGCAACTGGGTTACACAGCAACTTCTGAGAGCACACAGGAATGATTCAACAGGTCTTGCTCTGACCACACTCGAGCTCTGTGGGTCATGCTTATTGCTTTCCACCCCTATATTCACAATCTTCTGTAAAAAAACCCCCAAACCCAACCCAATTAATTGGTAATTCTGTCCCCTCCAAACAATTCAGATGAAACTTCAAATATGCAGAGGAAACCATGAGCTTTTAAGTCTTGGCTTTCCAAACCATGCTAATGACCACCTTTTGAAAACTGGAAACCACAGCTAAAATACAGGGCTGCTTTTGTCCTTGCTACTGCTCCCTGAGCTCTGCCAAGCTTATGCTGATCCAGACCAAAATTAACAAGTTACCAAAAAAAATTATGGAATAGCCTTGTTGTTTCCAGCATAAAAACTGAGGATACTTCTATACTTTAAACTTTAAGTCCACCCAAAAGTACAGGTTACTTCTACAAATTTGAAGTCTATGAAAACAGTCAGCAGTTAGTACCTGTTACTGAGAATGGATAGCAACTCTGGCTCTTAGTAAATCTATGCGGAAAATAATGGAAATTGGGATTTTAAACCAAAACCATCTTCCCATACACCTCCTCCTGTTATTTATTCAGAGTTGTTAAGGAGCAACTTAACTATCTTTCAGGCAGCAGCTTGTATGACTGCCCACACACAAAACAAAATCTTTTAAGAACCTTTAATGCCTAGGTGTGCAGAAATTAGTGCTTTAAAGAGATTCCTATACTGACACTGTAAGTTTCTTCAGCTACAGTAAACAACATTGTTTTCCTTAAAGAAAACCTCAATGTGAACACTGCCCCAAGAAAGTTTAGTTTACAGTTAGCTGCTCATTAGGAAAAGTTCCTACCACTCATGGCAAAAAAATAAATGCAAGAGAATTAACTTAGCAAAATCATCTCAAATTTTCACCAAAACAGTCTTTCATTTTCCTGACTACAGTTATTTTGATGCCTTAGGTTCTAGCTTTTCTATTTTTAAATCCTGTACTGCCTAGTGTGTAACTCTGAAGTTTCTTGTAGCCTGTTGGCTGCTGCTCTCTTATGCCAGATAGACATAACAAAGCCTCTCTGACCTTGTTGTTCAAGGACACTTAGGCTGTCCTAGGCCCAAAAGGTGTATACTAGGGCCTCTGGAGAGGTGGAGAAATTGAAGAAATTACATCATCAGTTAAAGTGTTAATTGGTGAATTTATGCTGATATGCAGATGAAGCAAACCTATAAAAGCGTGAAGAACTCGTGACTCATCGTCCATCTCAGGGTCCATCTTTGATGTAGCCTTTGGCTCCCCAGGGTGCACCTTTGAAGGCCTTTCAAATAAATATCTACCTTTATTCCCTTACTCCTGTCTAGTCTCTGTTTCTAGGTAGCCCGTCAAGGCATCAGTTTCTGATCCCAGTAAACAGCAATAAAAGTGGTGAAAGGCTGCCAGCTGCTTTCCACTATAGCTGGCAAACTGAAGGTGAGAGAGCAAGCCTACAAGCAAGGGCAAGATGAAAAATGCCAAGCACTACTCTGGTTAAGTAGGGAAGAGGCTGGAGTGCAGGAAGAAGGCCCGGGGCAACATATCTTACTGCCAGGAGTCTGAGGGCAAAAGCTTTATTTGTTTATTTTTAAGCTTATCACACACAGCCAACCAGTCCTCAAAAGATCCTGGGGCTATCAGCAGCGTTCAGGCTCAAATCTCACAATTTACCTTCTTCCGGTAAGCGGAGGATGAAAAGTGGACTTCCATCCATTCCCTGGAACTCAACACCTGGACTGAGCAGTCTGACACAAGAGAAGTCAAATGACAAAAAGCCTTTTGAAGTACCCCCAGAATTTGTCAGCACGGTCACAGAAAGTAAAGGACCTCAGCAATGGCTTAATGTATTTCCCTTTTTTCCATTCTTTAAAAGCAATCCTTAGTAATTTAGCAGCATTTTATTTCTGAAGCATTAATTCATCAGCTGGGGTTTAACAGTTACAGCACCACCCTACAGCTAGGCTGGCACACAAGCTCTAATGGATGTATTAACCACTTCCTTCACGGGAAGCAGCAAAGCTCTACTCAGAACAGCGGCTTAATGCTACTAGAAAATTAAGTGGTAATTAATAGAACAGATTCAAGCTGGCTGTGCTGAGATGCCCTTCACTGATTTTGCTGATCCAGAAAGTAAAACCACCTCCACAGAAGCAAGCCTAGAACCTCCAGTATTTCAGGGCTATCACTGCAGAACATTTACCTGGCTTTGCATGTTGAAAACCTGAATTTCTTATGCTGAATTTTATAGCCCTTCACTCTATTGAGCTGTATCAGATTGTGTAGCACTACATGGAAATAAAACAAAATGGGAGAGGTGATTTTTATCTTTGATAAAATGAGATTTTAACTTGTTAATAGTCTTTCCCAGGTTTCAGTGGGAAGAATGATCCTGTGCACACTGAGAATTATTTCCTTGATGTTTCCTTATGCATTTTCTGAAAAATTTCAAGGTAGGGGAGAGAACACAGTTCTTTTCTGTCTGCTTAGCTGAAATACAATTGACCGTAAGATTAGTGGAAGAATTTACACACTGCAGCTGCACCCACCTGATGGTCGGGTCCTTAATGAGTTTTAAGTAATCTGACACTTCACTGAGGGCTTCGAAGCACAAAGCCGTCAGGTGCTGAAAGCTTTATTACAAAGGTAGAAGCAAAAACTGCCTGTTCTGCAACAGCAAGGGAAATCGTTCTTTGAAAAACAGCAGGCAGAACAGTTTTAGACAATCTAGTTAGGCCTTAAAGAGGCACTATACACCGAGAACTTCCATCACCTCAACTGAAATTCCTCTTCAAGGTCTCTGAAATGTACTAGTATTTTTTAATTTTTTTTTTTTTTTTTTTTTTTTTTTCCCCCTTTTCCTGGGCAGTCCACCAACCAAGCNTTTTTACCCCTTTGCCTGGGCAGTCCATCATAGCAGCTTTTTTTTTTGGTATAAAGACCAGCTGGACGAACTGTAAAGAAAACCGTCAAGATATGTTATTTTGAACACAAGCATTCCAAACAATTCTTTATTTTCCCGCTTGGAAAAGGTTATCAGGCAGGGAAAGAAGCGACTATTGACTTTTACTTAGAGATGCTTTTTTTTGCCTGCTCAGATGCTCTTGGGAGACATGCTTGAATGAAAAAAATAAATGATCAGCCTTCCAAACAAGTTCTGCTTTCCTTGACCCTACAAGCAGACAAGGATAGCAATGGA
The DNA here is from genome assembly GCA_013397775.1 of Eulacestoma nigropectus. NCBI lineage: Eukaryota > Metazoa > Chordata > Aves > Passeriformes > Eulacestoma > Eulacestoma nigropectus. The sequence goes on from VZTE01001760.1 coordinate 75,370, forward strand.
AATGCTGACTTAACATGCAAATCCCATCACTGGGACAGTAGTTGGAGGGTAGATTGATCTGCCTATTGATGCAATTGGCCACTCACCATTTTCCTAGCCATGGGCTGAGTCATTTCAATAGCTCTTTCTCAAAGTCAAAGGATGAAAATGTTGCATAAAGTTCTAACCCTGGGGAGTCGTGGTTTTACGTTTCACTGGTTGACTTCAGACATGGCGTACTACAGTGTTTTTTTAATTCAGAAACCTGGCTATGCACACATCTCAGCTGCATATTAACTCTGCATATTAAATATTAACTCTGCCAGAATCTGACAAATCTGTGATGTGGTTTAGCCCTATAGAATCTATTCAGATGTCTCAAATCATAAGAGAGCAGCACCCCAGAAAGCTATGCTGAAATTATAGCCTGATGATGCAACAGCATGAGAGAGCCAGAAACGTACCTCATTCTCATATCCTTACTTTGGACATCTTACAAAAAAAAAAAAAAAAAAAAAAAAAAAATTTTTGAGAGCCCAAATGGTTCTTTACCAGACCATGCTTTAATTATCATGGAGGCTGCCCCTCCCTGCACAATTCCCAGCCAGCCTGGACAGCAGTGGGACCAGTACTACATGGATTTGTGTTATGAGGCTGGGAACATTCTGAGAATATTGCACAGGTTTGGTAAGCAGCACAAAATGGATTTGTGGGTGTCAAGGCTGCATGGCAACTCTACAGCCTGGACAGCAAAGGCAAATGGAGCAACTATTCAGTCACACTCACACAACTGCGTTAGAGGCTGTCTGTATTTCCATAGTTATACTTGTCAATTAAAGGATGTGAATGTTAACCCAGAGAGGCGGGAATAAATAAGAACAGTCCTCTGCTTTGGGTTGTTCCCAAAGTTAATTCACTGCAGGAAGCATCCTAACAAATAGCACCAAGCACACCATTTTAAGTGTCACTCAGGAGCTGAGGTAGGGCAGAAGGGACCAACTATCCACTCAAACACAGTAGAGAAAAATGAAAGCAAGAAAGTGTCTACAGACAGCACCAGACCAAGTGTCTCCATATGCAAACTAAGCCCTGCTTTCATCTTTCTGTGATATGAGCATTTCAAATCTGGCTCAAGTTAAAGATGTTCCCATCCTGATGCATTCCAACAGATTGTACCACTCCAGCATGTTCAGTCTGTCTGTATCTTTATTTTGTACTTTACAGGACATGTGTTGTGTTTTGCAGCTTAATGACTATTTTAATCCTCTTCATCAGTGAAGAGCATCATCATGGACATGCTGTAGATACAGACTGTGAGATGGATGCTGCTCAGAGATCTATCTGAAGAGCCACTCCAAAGCACAGAAGTCATTCCAAGGCAAATACTACAAAACAAAGAGAAATCTCTGCTTTGCTTGATCTGGTATATTTAAAGCTCGCTGTTATAAACAGTAAAAATCAGCCCTCTTTTATGGCCCGAGAAACAGCTTAGAGTAAGTCAGCAGGATCCTCTCAAAAAAAAGACAGAGGACTCTTAGTGGCAATGCATCTCCAAGTTAATGCAAGGGGAAGAGCTGCTGAAAGTTTAGCACACTAAACCCATTTTAGCTAATGCTGCTGCCAGCTGTGGCTAAATGTTTGTTATGCCCCCAGTTATAAGATCAAAATAAATGTAAAAATCACAGCCTAATAAATAAAAGAACAGAAAATTATGAGTAAAGCTATCAGTCACTTACATAACAAGGAATAATGATGCAAATTTTTGCAAAAATCTTTAAAGACAGTGACATTAAGCTCGAAAATCCAAATTGAAACCAAGGACAGCAAAGCAAATGAAGTAAAGTCATCTTTGCTTTTGCCTGGAGCAAAAGGCCATTTAGGGTCTTGGAAAACAGCGCTCCTCATGTCTCTGCTACAGCACACACGAAGCTTGCAGCCCAAAATTTTCCTAGGTGTCTCCATAATATTCTTCCTTGGAGCACCCAGTTTAGCAGTTTGCACACACACCAGTAAAAGTATGACAGTGGCCATTTCAGAACAGCACTGCTCCTGAAATCCATCAGCATCTACTACAAAAGGACTACAATGCTGCATTCTACTCAGGACCCTGCAGTGAAAGAGAGAATTAACATGCTGTAGATGCTCTGTGGAAAACCTCCCATACAGTTATACTTTGAAAAGTATTCTCCTCATCACACTAATTCCCATGTGAAGCAAGTTGCAAAAGCTTGCTCAGTATAATCGAGAGCAATAAATCCATCCAAACCCAGGAATTTCAGCCTCAACTTCAAAATGACTTTTGTCTGTACTGTGGATTTTACATTTAAGCAAATTTGAAAGAAGACTTCCTGTCATTTAAAAGCCCTACTACAGGAGGAATCCAGCTCTTCTAGTTCCTCTTCCTGGCAGCCAGGATGCAAAGGGAAGGAAGGACCTGTTGTGCAGGGAGAGAAGGCAAAAGGATGTTGAGGTGATCAGCTGGTTTATGTTTATTTCTTTGTCTCTTAACACGAGAAACAAAGATATACTCTGAAGCAAGATGCAAGGATTTTAAATGAAAGATTAATTAAAAACACTATGCATAAAACACAGCACTATGGATTCAAACACAGGTAATAGATTTCAGCTCTTGTGATTAGTGCAAGTTTTATCCACAAATTCAAATGTGCATACCATGAAAAAAAAAAGACAAAAAGTGCATAAGCACATAGGCAGAAGGAGAGGGACGGAACAGGTGACAAGCTGTGATCCAGCCCACAAAGCCAGCTGTGGACAAGGCAGGGATACAGCAGTGCAAATCCTTCCACCACATCCAGCCTTTGCTCTGGCAGGCCATTCATCTCTGCCTCTGTTATTGGGAAATTGCTTCCGAGAAAGCGGCTGTGCCCTAAACAGGACATCCACATACTGACTGGCTTTGTTGCAGGTCAAGTACTGATGCAATTTGAACAAGACAGCATTTATCAGGAGTGACGGGGGCAGGAACATGCTTTTTTCCCCCTTGTTTCCCCAGCGAGTGTCTCTTCCTGTGACACGATGCTCTGTCCCAAGCCCAAGCTTCACACACCCACAGGAGCACCACAACTTCATTCTGTGACCTCCTCAAGAATTCCCTCAGCCTCCCTTGGGATCTGGCTCTTGCCCAGGTAAGCCACAGCATCATGTCCATCCATGCCCAGAGGCTGAGCTCTAATACATCAATATACTGCAAATGCAAAATCTCAGTTTTTTTGGCTGGTTACCAAGGGAAAACCTTCTCCACTGCCTGACATTTCCACCACTGAGGCTGAGGCTCTACTTAAAGTCTCTGGAAATTAAGTGGTTATTGAAATCCTGCAACTCAAACTACTTAGAGGCACTTAAATCTTACCCCAAGTCCAAATGGGAGCTGCAAGCATCCTGCTCCATTCAAGAGTAATAACCCATTTCCACGATAACATGCACCCTCAACAATTTCTCAGTCTCCTTTTTTCCTGGCAGGCAGCACATTTCAGTCCATGCATGAGCACTGCTGTACCCTGCATTTCAGAATTCATCTTTGACCAAGGCTGCTAAGGCAGGCTCCATGCTCTGCTTAGATCCTGACACCATTTCATTCTTCAGGGTTTCTAAACGTGTTTGTGATCTTGTGGCGTAAAACGAAACAGCTATCAAATTCAATTTCTTCAGTCAGGGCTTTGATAAATTATGCAGGGAAAGGCTCACATTCAAATGCTGATACACTCTCTGGGAACACCAATCACAGGTTTGAATCAACATTTTGCATTTAATCTTTTGAGAGGAATACTTAGGAGATTAAAGCAAATCTGCCCCTCTCTATTTCAGGCCACAATTACCGTAAGACGACCAGTGTAAGAAGTCAACCAATGCTTGGTATTAGTGAATTATCCTAATTCATGTGGATTCCTCTAGGACCATTTTTGGCAAGTTACTAGGCCTGATATGAATGAGAGAAGATTAAACACCGATAAAAAAACCCAACTAAACTTAGACCTGGCAATGTGTCATGTCAAATCCAAAACCATATAGAGAATTTGGTGATTAAAAGCTTTATGCTAGAGGGTACCACATGTCTAAGCAGAGACCAGCTTCTGTTGTGACTATGCAATCCAAATCCGCTTGGAATCTAACAGGAGTGCATAATATTTATTGTAACAGATGGTATGGGTAAGATTTTTCTTTTTGTTGCTGTCATTTCACACTACGCAATGACATCATAACTAGTGGGATTCATCAATCCAAAATCCAAAAGAAAAGGAACAAAGCTTTTGGCAGGGAGCTGGAGCTAAAAATAACCTAAAAGCCTTTAAAGAAAAGCCCAAAGATTAAAAATGCAAATGTTTGGCTTTTGATTTAAGCACTTCAGCACTGAAGTTAGCATAAGGCTACTCCTAGAAAATACCAAGTAGTTTGCTAAACCTCTATTTCATCTCAGCAACATCATCAGATAAAGATTTTTGAGTTGTCCTCACTGGCTGCATTTAGAGCTTTGTAGTGACAAAGTGGTTTTCTTTAAAGAACCCAAGCACAACATCTTCATAAGAAAATGCAAGCCCTGCTATTGTAGAGAGTTAACAGAATAATAAAATTCTCACTAATGCAAGAATTGAAAGAAACCAACCCCCTGACCCACACCTCAGAATGTATCAGACATTTGAAAATACAACATAATCAAGAAAATGTTTGTTGGAGGAAAAGAGACCTAAATGAGAACAGGAACTTTCAAGGTTAAACACTGCTTTTATTTAAACATGAAGTCATCTGTAAGGAGATGATAATAAGCTACTCTTAAATGGAAACTTCACTGAGTATCAGCCTGATGTTAGAGTCAAGCGAAGCATGGCCCCAGCCAGCTAAGTGTGCCCGTGCGTGTCTGCCTGTCCCTGTCCTTGACCTGGATCAAAATACACTTTGCACTACTGTAATTCTGTTACAGAGAAGCTTACTGTATGAAATTACCTAAATGCATCCCTGTCACAGAGCCAGAGCCTGGGATCTGAGTGCTGAGGGATGTTTATCATCTGCTGCACCTAAGCAGGATAACCATGGGTCTGGGTCGGTGACACTGACAACAGCTGTAACACACCAATGACTCAGTGCCTCACCCCGAAGCTTCTCCAGCACAAGTGGGAACCAAGGCACAGCTCCCACCTTCTGTGGGTTTCGCTGGGTTTTTTTCAGGCTGCATCTAAGTTATGCTGGCAATTTTAATTTCCTTCATACTTGGTAGCTTGAAAAACTTGAGCTCAAAGTCATCATTCGATAATGATTTTCCACTAGTCTCGAAGCACAATGAAGCCAGCCAAGCCAAACAATTACTGACTTGTCCCCTCCATAAGCTTCTCTGAAGCTCACACACTGCATGGAATAACAACTTCAGATCCTGCTTCAACAACTGAAGGCCTTGTCTAGCCACAGCATCCTACCCCACAGCCCACCCGTGCAGGAAATCCTGGCACTAGAAATAACTGCTGAGACTTCTGAAGGTCCAGCTGAGGAATCCCCCAGGAAAGCATTGGCAAAGAAGATTAGATTAAACTCTGTAAGTAGCCACTGATCTGCAGGTTGAGAGCTACGAATTCCCTCAAACCACTACTAACAGATGTTACTGCACAGCCCAACACTGTCATCTTCAGAAACAAATCGTCAGGAAAAAACCAGCTCAAGTGAAGCCACTGTCCTTGCAGTAAACACACCAACATCAGGATAGCCCAGCTGCACCAGTCCTCACAGACTACTGGGCCAGTCTTGCCAGAAGAGATCTCTAAATCAGATGAATACATACATACGTACATGAACCAGGTCTACCTGTAGTAGAGAACAAAAGGCTTTCTGGACCATGCCTCACCCAGCAGTTCTCTCCCTCAGGAAACAGAGAGCCAACATGTGATTTGACTTTCCATTGTCACTAGTGAAAATGGAAAGTGAAATAAATCACCAAATGCCACGGAGAGCAGCAACATTTGACTGTGCACACTAGTTAAGAGTGACTAGGAGGCTACTGAAGACATAAACCAAAATGAAGGTCTGCAATATATTCATTTGTACAAGAGCATTATCACAGCAGGCAAACATGACACCAAGGAGTTAGAACTCAATTTAGTACATTTACAGGTTGATCTTTCACGAATAAGGAGTACATCCTTTTCCCCACTGGCTGTATACAAAACATCCCTGTAATACCTCCAAATGAAGAGCTGGTAAGCAGCTTAGCCAAATGTGCTCCTGATCAGGTGGACACCTGATTACATAAAGCCAAGCAGGCTGGGTTTGGCTGCTAGAGAGATTAGTTTAACATCACTTGCAGAACATTGGTGTTTTGATCATTCATCTCAGGTTGGAACTCAGAACTCCTACAAATGCATGTAAAGATGAAATTTTACACTTTAAATATCAATCCTTCAGAGCAAGCATTAGAACTTATGAACATTTAAAAGCCAGGCTAAAAGGTGGGTTTTGCTTCTGTATTCTTTGGTACGTGGGGTTTCCATGTTCTCACATAAGGTAGTATAGCTTAGAGAACACTCAGTCACAAATACATATTTAACTCCAACTGAGAAAGCAGATGGAGGTAAAAGTAGTAAATCTAGTGCTGAACAAGTTTAAAAAAAAGTGTCATTCACAAGCTAGATCTCCATGTGAAATATGTGTGTGTATATATATCTCCCTGCTTACAGCTGCAGGAATTAATAAATTAAAAGAAGTCAAATCTAATGTTAAGAAATCACTCTCAAAGAAAACCTCAGCCAAATTATGTCTCCCAAAATGCACTTTTCCCTGTGCACTGCCCCTCAGGAGTGAGAGTGCTGCTCCTACAGCACCAATCCTGAATTACCACTTGTCCTACATAAGTAACAGTATTAACAGGCTAAAGTTACTTTTATCCTATTGTATCAGAGGAGGAGCCATCAGCCCTCCCAAACCAGAAAAAATATGCAATTTTGGTTAATTCACAATAAAGAGAAACCTGACAATTTACTCCACTCACATCTTCCTCCTTACTGCTTTATAACTCACACCAGTAAGCATCCAATAAGTATATATCTACATATGAAAAAGTTGTAAGAGTTTGCACAATGCTGTCAACCCATTTCTCCCCACAAACTTGAGACTTATTGGCACCTACAGCAAAAAGCTGAAAAGGAAAATATCCAAAAGCAAACTACAAAATTAATATAGTTAATGCATAGTCACAGAGCCCAAAGTACTCCATTTAAGATACGCAGCAAGTAAAACCTGTGATAGGCGATGCCATTTCACTGTGACAAACTCACTGCAAGTAGAGAAAGCAGAACATGTCCATTATGGGTGCAGACAACACCTCTGGGGAAAAAAGGGGCAATCTTGCAAGTTCAAGTACAGTTCTGAATTAGGAGCCTCACCAGAAGGGTTTCTAGGCCATTGTGAGTATTCAAAGCCTTCCAATTAAGAGCAAGCATCATCTTAAATTAACACCATGTTTCAGAGGTGCTGACTGCCTGAACTTAAAATCAATGATACCAAGTTTTACTGCACAGAAGCACGCGAGCAAGAGACTGAGGGACTGCATCAATTTAGAAAGCCTGAGTTAATGACCAGAGTGTGAAATGCCCAAGTGCAGAAAGAGAGGGAAAGGCTTTGCCTTCTAACAAGAAATAGTTGGAGATGGTGTATTTCTCTTCTATTTTCAGCTGAGGAACAAGGCTCTGGTTTAAGTACATGTGTAGAAGCAGATGATGCAGTCAAAGTGACTTATACTTCCAAGATTGAGTCCGTACACCTCCAAAAGACACACAAGCAGGGAAAAGCAAAGGCAGAAGTCTTACAAGGCACAACTAGAGAGAAGCACAACTGGTACAGAGCACAGGGAACTGCAGTAATCCTTCCCTGCACTCCCAGGTGCTGGACGAACAGCAGTGTATAATTACAATACAGCTAAAGCCACCTATAGAACAGCTTTTGAATAACTTGCAGGTGATGCAACGACCACATTAACAAAAAAGTCATTCAATCCCTAGTAGAGCTATTAACGCCTAAATAACATTTAAGAGAGGTGATAATTATTTCACAGGTGAAACAAGGAAAGCTGAAGGCCTCCTCTAAAAAGGAGCACTTACCTTCATGTGCCATCCCATAACGCAGCAGAAATTCCAGAACCTCTCCGCAGTACCAGATTTGCTTTATTTCCATATCTTTGCTCCAGAGAACCTTTTATTGAAGCTTAGAAGAGGCATTGCATATAATCACCTTCAGTGATAGATGAAGGTGTATTTCCTAACACTGAGAAGCAAGAAGAGTTTTAGGAACCGAAAGCAAACTAAAGGCCACAGCCTCAAGACAGGAATTTTCCTGAGCTGTTTCTGCTCAGGACTCGAACACCGAAGTGGAAATTTCCCTAGGTGGAGTTCTTTGTTCGATGCAGCAGGCAATTAGAACTCCCTAAGGTCTGCAGAAATGGCACAAGGCTTTGTTGAGGAGAATTTAAGCAATGCAAGACAAAAATAATAACATGAAATTCTGCTGCAAAACACACCTTTTTTTTTTCCCTCCCCCAAATCCTGGTGATTTCAAGCAGGCAGGTAACAGATGTAAGCATCCGAGAGAGCTTCGGAAAAATACCAAACGTGATTAAAAAAAAGCAGTATCGAGTCTGCATTGCCTCAGATTTGATTACACAAAAACGTCAAGTGATAAAAAAACTTTGCACCTTTAAAGGGCTTGAGAGCACAGCAGAAGTGGTTTATCATTGGAACACAGATCAAATTAGCACAGATTTATTTTATTTTTCCAGTCAGCATCAGTGTCCTGTTTGAGGTTCTTGGGGATTTCACAAGCAAAACAAGCAAAATTCAGACACATACTGTTGTGGAAAGAAACACATTAATTGCTGAGATCCATGATTTCTCTAAACTCTTCTATCCATTTGGAAGAGAGACTGTCAGAGGTTATCAGCCCACCCCCACACTACGATCTGAAAGGGAGACCGACTGTCACCAGCACCACCCCTTGGGAACGCCCTAGTCAAGAGTTCAGATACCACCAATTAAAGAGAAAAAAATAAACTGCCACTCCCCTTGCTCTGTGCAGGACAGAAAGAAAAACAGATTGTAGCTGATAAGAAGATTACCGGGTGTTCCAGGGACAAGGAATGGGAGCTAAGATAATCAAGAGACAGAAAATCTACCTAATGCGACCGTGCCAACTGAACTAATAATTGCAGACATTTTTAGGCGTTTTCCATAACTTTCAAATGTCATCTTGATTATGAAAAAAATCAATTGCTTACATATTTTTCATCACATTATCTGATAAAATCCAGTAACGACCACAGTATAAGACCCAGAACAGTAACCATTTACTTCCTAAGCTTTACATCGAGAGCTATTCTTGAGCAAATCCAGCAGCAATAAAGACTTGAGAGCTGCAGTCCCCCCACCGACAAGACAATGGGAGAGGACGCAGCAAAAAGGAGGATTAAAATGCCACACTTGATATTTTATGCCAGCAGATGAAGGTGGCTATCGTGCCTTTAGAGGATGAAAATTGAATTGCAGGAATGTTTTCATTTTAATCCTTTTCAAAAAGGTCAGTGCCCCCTTCTCCGGGGCTGCTGGCCCCTCCTGGAGAGTCAAGGTGTGACACCGCTGCTCTCCCTTTGTGCCAAAAATGGGCAAAACCTGGGATCTGCTTCATCACACAGACACCAGGCTTCGGAATAAAATGACAGCTAGATTTGTCTTCCAAACTGATTTTTCATGGCACATGTCCCAAAGCAGCAGATTCCAGAAGGGATGTGCATAGCAGCCGAATTTGTCTCGGATGTAAGAGAGGAAGTGACCTACAGCTGGAGGAGTTGCCAAACAGGTGCAAGAGATTGCATGTAGCACCAGCAGCCAGAACAGTCCCCTACCACCAAGGCAATGCCAAGGAATCTAATCTGGGAATTAGCTCCATGCCCTTGGAGCAGCTCCACCATCCTTCCTGCAAGGTAACCAATGCACAGGTTGTTCCACAAACAGTTATCAACCATGTTCCATTCATTTACAGAAATTTAACAGAAGTATGTGGAAATTCCACAAAGTATGTGGAATACTATTCCTCAATAGCAACCAAACAAGCAGAAATCATGGACTAGACCAATTCCATACAACATACATTAAAAATATCCAAGAATCACATTTACTGCCAGTTAGGAATTACCACCAGCTTAGAACTTGGGATTTTTGCATCACACTGAGATGTTCTGCTTAACCAAGCTTGCTAAAATTTACTGTAAACTCTCAAATCAAGCCATTCACAAGCAGCCCGTTCTTTATCCAGCCCTAAATAACCCAGAACCTTCACAAGACGGATGCAGCTGTTTTGCATTTCCAAACAACATTCAGGCGTAGATTATTAAACTCTATTTACGTGCCATGTCTGAAGCTCAGCACGTACTTTGCTCCTTGTTTTGCTGCTTCCCTCTAATAAGACAGGTTATAGTGTCAAGTTTTTAAACCCACAAGATTTTCTCCTACCCATCCTGTTATTTGGAGCGCTAGATTACACCGAGCTTTTGGATTTAGGATAAAACTGGAATTTCCTCTGTCCAGTTACTTCCATATATGCAAATACAATACATATTTCGTACATACCAAAGTAATATATACTCGTATATGCATGCGTATATACATATATATATATATATACATACGAAGACCCCTACGGGCATCTAAACCATTTCTATACGAAATGCATAGCCTCTACACTTGGCTGAAGCATCTTCCCCGAAAGCTAAGGTACCAGCTCCAACCCAAAGATTTATTCTGGATCCATTAGCAACCAAAAAGATTCGTTTAACCGAGGTTTTTCTCTACGGAAATGACCTCTAAGAGTCTTCTAAGCTTCTGGACCCATCTGAAGCTGGCCGCTCCTGCTCCCGTGCCAAGAACGCCGAGGTCACGTCCCCAAAAAAACAGCCCCAAGCACCCCGGTGAGACGGAGCTCTCATCCAGGTGCGCGGCCTGAGGGTTGCGGCTTTCCCGAAAACACGGGTAAAAACAAACTCACCACCCCGAGAAGGTCTCGGAGCGGCTGGACAAGCTCCAGGAGGTTCCATACCAGCCGAGACACCCCGAACCCTGCTAACCTCCCGCCTTCGCATCGGGTACCCCGCCGCCCCCCCACCTCGATGTATCCGGCGAGCACGGCCGCTGGCCCGAGGAGAGCCAGAAGCAGCAGGAGCGCAGAACCCATCGCCACCGCCATCACCCGCCGCCGCCCGAGCGCGACTGCGGCCGCAGCGCCCCCCCCCGGGACCCGCCTCGCCAGGCCACGCCCTCGCCTAGAGTGACAGCCCCGCGCGCCAATCGGAGGGTGGCATGTAGCCGCACCCCCGCGCCGCTATCAGCCAATGGGACGAGGCGCATGGCGGGTGGGGCCGCCCTCCGGCGGGAAATGGCTGCCGGGCCTGACGGGAACCGTGAGGCGGCACAACCAGCGGGGGGGTGTGACCGGTCTTTGTGACCCCTGTCACCCCTGGCTGCTACAGAAAGCAGGCCCCAGGTAAAACTCCGCCTAGCGGGGATCCGAAAAGGCCATGGGCTGTATGGCCGTCTGTGGGCTAAAGGCTTCACCACACCACTGCGGTGAGCAGGAACACTCAGGAGTAATAAAAGCCAGATGAGACGTTTTCCTCATCTAAAAAAGAAAACAATGATGTTTCCCACTCAAAAAAAAAAAAAATCTCTACATCTGTCCCAGATTTCTTAAAGCCCTTGACCCATGTGCAAGCAGCAAGTTCCCGGCTGTTCGGGTTTTGCAATGTAACTCAACACGTGTCCTTCTTCAATTTTTTTTTTTCTTAAAATATAGCTATTGAATGATAAGAATGATAATCGTTGATGGCTTCATCCTGCTGCCAACACCGGGTGCTCACCAGGCACTACCTGGAGGAGAAGACATGACATGTGCTGCCACATGTGCTGCTCTGTAAACACAGCAGAGCTCTCCATAAACTTTAAACAACATGCATGCATTTAATTAAATATTTAATTAAACAACAGACACATCACCATCACCACCTCCAGTTTGTGTTTCTTTTCAACCAGAGCACGGCAGCAGTTCCTTCCAGTGCAGATGTTCTGCCACTGTTGCTGCTGCTATTTCAGGACACATTTCTGGCTTCAAAACCAGGTCTTTTGTGCCACATTTGCATTGAGGGTATTTTAATTTCACTATGTTACTTATAAATAGAAATTTAAAATAATTAGAATTTTAAAATAAGCAAACCCTTCAGGAACAAAGCAGATCTACCAAGTGCAGTTGCTGATACCACAGACCTTCCACATCTGTGCAGAGCATTTATTAGCCCCCTTTCAGTACTTTCCTTGGTTTTTCCAATGGAAATGTACTTCCATCAGTTCAGGGATGACAAATGCCCACCTTGAAGATGCAACCACTAAAGGTCCCACTTTTTTCAAGAACATGAGATCTTTTAAAATACCAATCTATTTTAGACTTCTTGGATTTTTTTTAGCACTGACATGCAGTGAACCCATTGGCATTAAGTTAGAAAAGCAGTATCATGGAATCACAGAATGGTTTGGGTTGGAAAAGCTCATGTCGTTCCACGCCACTGCCATGGGCGGGGACACCTTCCACCAGACTAGGATAGAATATCCTATAGATTCCATGTATTTGCTTTCATTTTTGGGTGAAGATATGAGGTGCTTAAATGGGATAGAAAAAGATCTTAGTACAAAATGTCACAGTTATAAAACATTTCCATCCTAAACTTCCATATTCTTTACTGGCTCTTACAAGTACTATTTTCTGAAATAGGAACATTGCTGAAATGTTGCAGATGGGGTAAATCTGTATGATAGATCAATAAGCAGCCCAGTTTTAATTAAAATTGCTGACTGGTCCACTGGTCACTTATTATAGTCTCTTTCTTACACTATTTGAAAACCCTTAAATCTCTTTTACTGCAGTCCTCTGGCATATATATAATTTCCTTTTTAGCCCGGCCAAGTTCAGTTGAAAAATGAAGTAACAAGTTGCTTTTGAAAACTGACACATTTTAATGTAAATATTTTATTGTGCAATATGAATGCAGGAGTAAATAACAAGACATTCTGAGTTAGGCTTTTCCCTTTACTTAAAAAAGACGGATGTTTCTTCCTCCCCGTTCCAAAATGTACAAGTTCTTTATAAATCTTTGGGTAGGAGCTTTCATTGGAGGTTGAATTTATATAGTATTTAAAGTGCTACATAAATTAATTTACTTTTAATATTTACGTAGTGCTTGGTGAGTATTAGTTTATGTTCACAGCACTGACTCCAACAGTGTTATCCTTGTTTTTCCAAAAAACTTTCAATCTGGTGACTCTTGGGGAAGTCTCTCAGATAAGCACAAGGTACAAACTCAGCTGCATTCTCACCCGCTCCTAGTCCTGCACTGCAGATACACCAGGGTGTAAGAGCTGAAGTCCTGCAGCAACGCTGCAACACAGGATATTCCTCTTCAAGAGTAAGGCCATCAGTGCTCAGTTCACTACCTAAAAAGCAAGTGAGAAATCAAAGTTTGAAGAATAATACATTTCCCTTCATAGAGAGATCAGTCCTCCCAGGACAAGAAATCCCCAGAAAAAGGTTTAATCTCCCAGATCTTGGTCATTCCTCGGTGATGATCAGGAGCTCTACATGCAACTAAATTCATATGACTGCAGGGTGGCAGGGAGAGAGATTGAGATAAGAGTCTCCAGCAAGATGCAAATGGAATTCCATCAGTTGGGAAAAAACCACATCAGTTGGAAAAAGGCTTTCAGCATGGAAAGGCTTTGGGGATGGCTGTTTTCAGGTGCCTACTGTCCACACAGGAGCAGCAGGTCACTGCAGGCATGGTGACACTCATGATGGCCATGGTTAATTCAGTGTCCAGCTCAATTTCAGGTGAGCACTAGTACATGTCTTGTCTGTGACAACAGCACCAGTTTGAATCAATGCTGCAAGGCTGCAGCATTCCCTAGGACACCTCTCCTGCTGTTAACCCTGTTAGGGAGGTGACAGCTTACATTTGCTTCCAAGAATCCCATTTTACCCAAGTTCTGGAGCTTTCAGTGCCCTTTTCCAGGACATCGGTGCTAATGAAGCACTGAGAATCTCATCCTCACCTTTGGCTGCCGCTGTTTATCCTGTAAGAAATGTTTCAAGTGAACATCTCTGCCCCTTACCACTTGCAAGACCATGATTGTGTAAACAGAAAGTACATATTTATGATTGCAAAAATGTGCTCTGAAAGAATAATATTAAATTCTAGATAAAAGGAGCAAACAGAAGTCATCAAGGAATGCATCTGGTACCATTAAAATCTCTGGGAGCAGCAACTTTAGCAAACTGATGCAATAAGATCCTGCCAGTACCTGGAGAATGAGTTCAGAGAAGTGAGGAAATCTTTGAATATTACCACCACTCTCTTAAACTCCTGAAATAAAGCATAAAATTAGTCTAGCCAGTGAATTGTAATCCTATACAGCTAAACTTGACAGAAGATTTAAATGGGGGATCACATCGTTCTTACTAGTTCTGTGTGACAGGTAGAGCTTGCAGAGGTAGAGTGAGTCAGTCTGGGTTTTAGGAGGTAGAATGCAAACTGAAGTTAGAAACAACTATGGAATGTGGTGGGATTACGTAAAGAACCCCCTATTGCTTACTATTGGAGTATCATAATCATACTCCCCTATTATTACTGCTGAACACAATTCAGCAATATAAGAAATACTAATCAGTGCACAACTTGCACAAACTATGCCCAACTAACCGCCCCAACTCATCTGGAGCCATCCTGCCCTTCGGACAAGACCTTTACCTGTCACCAAGGCTGCATAAGAGCAGCTGCTAAAGAAACCTGCTTCTCCTTCAACACTCTGCATATGAATCTCAGCATCCAGAAAATGTGCTAAATCTATGATCTCCTCTTATTTCTACATGGGGGGCAAAACCAGTGGTAAGCTTAACTGGACAATTTGTTTTTCTGAAGACTATCCAAGGCAAAAGCAGCATCTGAGAGACACATGGAATCCATTTTAGAATAGAGTTGCACATATGTAGGATTCACTTCCCAGGAAAAGAAATTACTTCTGATATATAATTATATATCAGAAATATATATATAAAATGAAATTATATATCAGAGATATATATATATATAATGAGTAATGAGCCCATACTCAGACTGAGGATCCCAAATGCAAATATAGCAGAGCCTAACCACCTTTTTAGCTAATACGCAAACTGGGAATTTATGCTGCTCATTTTCTCTCTCCCGATGGATCCGAGGCTTTGAACACTGGCAGGATCTCAAGGCGGAGCCTGATGCTTCTCCAAGGAACTGAACACAAACATTGAACCTGACACAGGGAACTCAAAAGACTGAGGCTCTAGAGGTCTACAAGTAAAGGCACAGTGAAGACACAGTGGGGAGAGAGAAAGGAGAGGCTGCTTTGCAGAACATATTTAGTGAACTCTCATCCTTTTGCTCTGTGAGACATATCTTCCTGCAATGGCATCCTGTCTCCTTTATCTCTTCTAGTCCACCTGTGAAGACTGAAGCGACGTTTAATCTCTGAAAATGGCAGAATCAGTCATTCGTATATCAAGGCAACCAAACCATTCCAACTTAAACAAGCTGAGCCACACAGCTATGGTAGAGAAGCCATCTGAAAGCTTAAAGAGAAAAATCCCACAATTAAAACTAATCCACCAACAACCGATATTGGCTCATTATGGTGCTGAGATTTCTCCTGTTGTCCTTGGATGTTTCTTCCCTCGCCCCTCCTCTGCTTGCCTGTCTCAGTCTCATTTCAGCAGTGTGAAAGGTTCATTTTATAGAGGTCTTTTATGAAAGATGAAAATTCAAATATGTTATAATTAGCTGCGGTTCCACATAAGTCAGTATTATTGCAGCTTTTATATTAGATCCTAATTTGTCCCACGAATGTGTGTGTCAAATATTACAGTAGAATGATTAATGACATCAGACATAATGGAAGGATTAAGCATTGATGCAGGAGACTTGCTTGAGAGGAATAATTTTAACTTCTTTTTAATTTTTGTCCTCTACAGTAAAAGAAACCTGAAATTGAAAATAAAAATGGCTTGTGTTACTGGCAAGCAAAAGAAGAGATCTGATTCATGATTTAACTCTTCATTCAGTATTCATTGGTAGATTAAAAGCCAAGTCATCTTAACAAATGGCACAGCAATGAACAACATGGAATATAAAAACCTCAGGACTTGACCTGCTGAATAAATGTGGAATCATTTGCAGCTTTGAAGATAAGTGTAATTCAACAGCAAAAAATTGATCCCTCCCTCCACAATCAGGTCTGATTCAACACCTGTTCCATCAGGCATCATGGAACTGCCTGTGCTAACAAGCTGTTTCATGGCACACCAAAGTCACCTTTTATTTCACCCCCAATCACTTGTTTGAGCAGTTACACAGTTTGCAAGAATAGGGTGTATAAGGAAGGAACTTATGACACAGGAACAGGCAATAAGGAATTTTAAATGTCCAGGAGACACACCATGTCTAATAATACAAATTACAGGGAACTGTAGTTTTCCATCAGCTGCATGGTACCTTAAGTGCTTTTTTTTCTGTTGCACTTAAAAGCAGAGTAACTCCAAAAATCCCCTCCTTACTTTAATTTGGTATCAGCACAATAGGCTGCAGTTTGCATCATTCTATTTAAACAAATATTAACATTTCCTGTTACAATCATCATTGGGGCCTCACAGCTCCCAAACACCCAGTCATCCTTCTTATTTCAACACAGAAATATTGACTTTAGGTGCTGGAAATGCACACCTGGAGACACAGGACCTGCAGCTTTGCCCTCCGGCACTATCACCAGACCCGATGTCAGGAAGGAGCTCTGAGGTCTTGTCTGAGTAGCAGCCTGGTCTTCAACTGAGGGTTGGGGGGGAATCAGTGGTATACTGGAATTCCCAGGCATAGAAATTCGTATTTGCAGACCTTGCTCTAAGAGTTTTTTATTTCAGTGCCCCAAATACACCCAGGGCTCTACAGCACTATTGACTTACTAACTCATTCAAGAGAGAGGCTTCGTATTGTGCTCCAGGGTTTTTATAACCTTTGAAACAGAGCTCTTTGGAGGGCCACAAGGAAGTGAGATGTAGCAGTGCTTTGGCAGCTTTTAAACTCCTAAGGCAGCAAGAAGTTTGGGTATAGGTTCTCTTGGCAATAAGAATTAAAGAAATATATGTATTTGAAGTCAGTGTCAGTTGAATAAAGGCAAAAAGCAGGACACAGCTGAAAGGAACTAGGACATGTGAGTAGAACCTGAATCCCAGTGTCTCCAAGAGAAGGAGGGGACCGCCTACAACTTCCACCCCAAACCTGTGGCCTGAGGGGGAGAACAGCCTCTTTCTGAATCACATTTTCTCAGAAGATGAGTCAGCTCCCGAGAGATCCCTCTCCTGTAACTTTCCAATAGTCTTTTCCCATGTCTTGCAAAGGGCTGAATTTGAAGTTGCTCATTTTATTTTACCATGATATTCCCTCATGGGAAGAGAGAACAGCCTGTGTCTTTTGCCATCGCAGCTTGCCAAGGCTTGAAGATCTCTTTTCTCCCCCAACATTAAAGACATTTTGCCCCGCAATAATGAAAAACACCATTTTGCAGGAGAGCTTCACACTGCTATCAGTGTATTCAGCGTTTTTGGAAGCAAATTACAAGGCTTCCTCCAACTCTAGGCTTTCCTGCCTTGTCCCAGTCACTTGGTTGACTCCCCAAGGTCTCCACCAAGCTGTAGCTCATTGGCTAAGTTATAGAAAAGGAGTCTTAAGTAGAGCTCTCTATTGAGGTTTGAGTTTTCCCTTTAAAATGCAAATGGCTGGTAGTTAATTCCCTTTTGGGATTTCAGAGATGAATTTAAAATGGGAAATGATGATACAAAAATATACTTCAGAAAGCATTGCAGTGTGAGTAATGAATCCTTCGCCACATGAATGCAGATTCTTGGGGTCAGCAGACATCTTCACTTATCTGCATTTTAACAGTTTCCCTCAAAACTGCTTTTGGCTAAATTTTTCCTCAACATACTGTCTGGTACACTCTCAGTGGACAACAACAAGGGCAAAATTTGACCAGGTTTTCTGCTTTTTAAGATCTCATGGATCAGCATATTTAAACACATCAGTATTCTACTGGGTATGATAAATAACACCGTCATTTCTGTTAAGAAGTCTAACGAGACCTTTTCCATACTTCCTGAAAATACAGCTGGATGACAGACCCATTCGCCAGCTCCTTGTTGACTGGGAAGGCTAAAAAGCAATCCAAAAAAGTAGCTGCTCAGCAAAGATGTTAAACCAATATTCGCTTACCAATTGCAAAAGGACTGTCTTCTATCTCCCTTTCTTTTTCATAACTACCATTTTACTTTGGGGGGGATGGGGGGGAAATAAGCATATATAATGATGTCCTTAGATCAATTGATGCTTAAACACATACACACACAGATACACCCCTGCAACCTTCCAGGGACCTGGGGATGCAAGTGCTCTAATCTGCATTTAAAATTCAGAGTACTCCACTCCTTGCACGATCAGGCCTTAAGTAACTCAACCAGATTCCTTCTATTTGTTCTGTCTTCTGGAAAATATATCTTTACATAACCCTTCAAAAGAATCACTTCTATGCACACAGACACTGGCACAAACATATACACCAGTTTTCATAAACCTTATCCCAGCAAAGGATGGAACTGTATCAGCATGAGATGAAAACTACAGACCACAACGGGGAACTGGAAAGTTCATCATCTATGTTTAGAAGGGCCTAAACCTGGGATCTAGTTGATAAACTAGAAATTATTAGTATTTGGATACACTTCCTTTGGCACATAGGTGCAGAGCTGTGGCCAGGGAGCACATGTCAGGGGTGAAAGGGGAGCAGCCCCCAAGCCAGGTGTTCCCCTGGCCAACACCATGTGCTGATCCAGCATCAGCTGGATCATCCAGCAAAAGCACATGGGCAGATCTCTTGGCAGGATCAGTAGTTAAATATCTGTACCACCTCAAAACCTTAAACACAATGACTTACACAAGCCTTATTTCAAGCTTTCCCTCTGTCTGTACAAGAATATATCAAATAGTCAAACTTGTCCTTTTTGCCCTTGTTTCCATGTTTTTCTGCACATTGCAAACTCTCCAAGTTCTCCATGCTCTGTCCTCTTTTTTTTTTTTTTGTTAGACTGACTTCAGTCAAACCCTAGATCTAAAACTCCCCAAACAATCAACAAAGAACTCATTTCAGTGTGTTAAATTTGAGAAGTCACAATAAGGGCTGTGGTATGATACTGTGATATCACTCACAGAGGACTGTTACTTCATTGTGAATGGAAACAGCATCTGGCACGGGGCAGGAAATCATTTACTAAAGGAGCATCCAAGAAGTACAGCAATGAAAAATAAGATTCTAATGAATTTATGGCTACGTAAGTTGTTGTCTTCATTGGGAAGATGTTTCTTTAAAGCCAGGGAAGGAAAAATATTTCACGTTATGTCTTTTTTCCACCTTCAACTCCATTGTTTGCCAATAGCTTTTCAACAATTGCATGATTCACTATTGAGTATTCCATGCTGAGAGAAACCAGCATTCTGTACAGCACAGGGCTCTTTCATTCCTTTTTATTTCATATTTCTGTTATCAACCAACATGTCAGCTGTGAAATAAAACCTGGTGAAAAACTTTGAAAGGAGATATATTCCCAGCAGGTGTCACAGAAACACTGAACTGACTTTTAGTCTTAATTACACCTTTGTGTGGTTTTGCTGTGTTGCAGTTGCTCTATATTAAATGAAATAGTATTATTTTAAAATACTTTTTTCCACACTAAAAGAGAAAGTGAACGGGTCAAAATAAAACTAGGTAAGTGATGGGGAAAAAAAGGAAAACAGGCATCACCAGCACAGTTCCTAAAAGTTCTGCAGGGAATTAATGAGGAAAGAGCAGAGCAGGGGAGCCAGGATGTGGAATTCAGTGCCAAGATGAATACAGGAAATCACAGAGTCCCAGAATGGTTTGGATTGGAAGGGACCTCAAAGCCCATCTCATTCCACCCCTGCCATGGGCAGGGACAACTTCCACTAGACCAGGTTGCTCCAAGCCCCATCCAACATGGCCATGAACACTTTCAGAGATGGGGCAGCTACAGCCTTCTCTGCGCATTTACAACCTTTTGAAGTTGAGGAGAACCACAAGGATGTGAAGCAGCTCATTCAACTTTTAAGGTATTCTCAGGTGAAAAAGAACTTGCCAGGGAGAGGAATTCAGCCCTTATCAAGCTGATCCAAGTAGTAAAAAATGACCTTGTCATCTTAAGCATATTCCTGTCCTTTGCCTTCCTGAATACCTCAGCAACTCTAAGAATAACTTTCAAGATAATCTTACCACAGTGGCAAAGACATTTCAGTGTAAAAATCAGCTACTGAGGGGCCAGGCCTGCAGCTGGCAAGTCTCTTGAGTAAAATGACTCCAAATCTGCTTTGAGAAATGACATTGTCATTACCATGCTCCTCTATTATTCAGGAAAATTCACTAAGCAGCAGATTTTGGAAATCAGGGATCAAAGTCTGGGATCTTTTGATAAACCTGAAGAGTCCAGATCCTACCTGAGATCCCACTGGGGTGTACTGGCTTTAGAGACAGTCTTCCCAAGCAAACAGATTTTAGAGCCCTGGGAAATACCAATTGTACTCTAACAGCAAAACTCTGGAAAGAAGTCTCCAGGGGGATCCCTGCAAAATGAAGGCAGAGCAAACCTAATATGATGCAGGACACACAAACACTCTCAGCTGGAACTGCAGCAAACCTTTTATTGCGAACTGCAGCCTCATGCTCAGGCAAGCAAATCTGGAATTTTTCCGCTGTGTGCAGGCTGGGGTTACAGGAGTTCAAAGCAACAGTTGAACATAATAACAGAGAAATGCAAAGTCCTGTCATAACTTTACCATGTAAATCTGCTGCTTTGAAGAAAACACCTTTGTTTTGGGTCAGGCTGGCCAGGTGCCTGGGCACACCTGGAATACCTAACATTTGGGTGCACCTGGATAACATCACCTGAGCTTTGACAATGAGGATTATTTCCTGGGGAAAAAAAAAAAAAAATTGACTGGCTCAAAATAATTAGGTTATGTCCACTAAAAGATTTTGGGGAAGCAAATTTGTTATTTCTTCCCAGGCTACAGTATCTGCATCCTTCCTCCAGTGTCCTTACTGAAGCACAGCAGAAGCCCTGCCAGCATTCCCTGCTCTGGGCAGCTCTGTGCTTTTCCCCTGAGTAGCACATTCCTATGTTTTTCCTGTGGGTGTGACTACAGAAGTTCTTATTTATAGCCATCTGCACCAGGGCAGAGGCTGCAGCTTCAGTCTTAATGGCTGTCTGCGATGGTATCATTCCGTTTTTATCAGCTTCAGAGCTAAGGCAGCATTAGCTCCCTGACAAATCCTAGCACTTGCTCCATTTGATTCCTCCTGTTCTCCTAAACCAGTTGTTTTCAAACGCATTCAGGTATCTGTCTACACGCGTGGGTGGAATACACTTACCTTCCAACTCAGTTAAGTCGGAAAACATTCCCTCCTTTAAGCTAATCACTCACTAAACAAACATCTCTCTTCTACCCAGACAACCACCCTCTTGAAGGACGCATCTAACTGCAAAGAGCCATGCTGCAAAAATACTTTGAATACAATCCAAAATTACACCAGTCCCGGGGTCTGCTCAGACAGCTCCTGCTGCAGGGCCAGGACTCACACAGGAAACCCCCCTTCCCAAGGTGGTGATAAGCAATATAACTCCACCCACATGCCATAAGGGGNTCTTTTCAAAGACCTAATTTTTAACATGTTATGATAGAAAATTAAGGAAGGACTTAAGACCATGGTAAGTGAAGGCTTAAAATTAAAGAAAAAAAAACTCAACCACAATTGAATTTTTTTTTTGCACCAGTCCTATAAGCTGTTAACAAATATTAGATTTAAGACAGACTCAAATTACAACTTTATGCAAAAAAAAAAAAAA
>VZTE01001760.1:104163-148983 GCA_013397775.1 Eulacestoma nigropectus
GGGGACGACACTCACGCTTGCTGATAGGGCGCGTGCCTCGCGCCCCTGCCTCCTATTGGCCTAGTTAGGGGAGGGGGCGTCGCACCCCGTCTTCGGATTGGCTGTTGATGGCCGCGGAGAGTATATAAGGGGGTGTGGGTAGGGGGCCCCCAGTTTGTTCTCAGAGGGCGGTGGGGTGGCGTGCTTAGGGGCTCCCACCCGCATGAGGTCCTCCTGCCCCGGGGGGCCCACTGGGCGCTAGTGTGGCCCCAGCAGGGCAAGGCTTCTGGCTGGGTGGCCCTGAGGCTTGGTGTGGAGGGAATCAGCCCCTTCCCCACTGCCCTGAGGTGGTTCCATCCGTGAGGGTCCCTGTGTGAGTAGCAGCAGTTGCTGCAGGTGGAAGCTGTGGGTTTCACTGCTCTCCTGACAGTGGTCTTGGTGCCAAAAACCCTGTTCCTGTGGTCTCGGGAATGATTGTAGCAAGTGGATGCTTCATTCTGGGGCTCTTTTGCTCCGTGGGTGTTGGTGTTGAGTTGTCCTGTTTCCCCTCCCCTTCCTGGAATGTGAGTTCCATTAAAAGTGAGTCGTGAGTTCGTTAAATGGTTGAGTTCGTTAAATGGTTGAGTTGGAATGGAAGAACAAGGTCCTGGTGCTGTGCCTTTCAGAATTACTTATCCTGAAGGGATAGCTCACCTTTTTAGGGTTAGTTCCCTGTACAAGAGCTATGTGTGGTCACCTTTTACTTCTCAGCTGTACATTGCAGAGCCTCAGGAGGGCTCTTAGAGAGTCCCTAAATTAGAATTTAAGTTTGATGTAGGCTACTGACAGTAGTCATAGTCCTGACAGTGAAAGGAAGGGTCATTATTTGTGATGCACTTTTTGGTACCTCAGCATCAACTTGTCTAGTGTCTCGCTATATACTTGTATATTTAAGGTTCTTATAGGCCTTTAAAGAATGATCAAGTGCAAAGCTGGGTGTGTAAAATGCCTATCAATGTTTCCCTGTGAGTTTAAGTGGGAAGAGAAACTACACTGAATTTTCGCTTTATTCTGTTGATTTTTAATAATTCAGTTTTTTTTTTTCTTGTAGTTCAGTTAGAAGATGAGATGCTAATGAATCACCAACTGATTTTACAACAGGATTCTTTGCATCTTTTGTGGACACAATAAAATAATTGGCAGTCTTGAGCCTTCTAATGCCTTCATTTCTAGGAAAAGTAATACAAGAGCATGTATTGCTGTAGTCTGTCCTTAAGTGGAAAACTTCTCTCCAAAATTGTGATGGTTTTTTGGCATTTTGCTATATGGATGCTTCTCTTGTGTGAAACGAGACAGCTTTATTACCTTGTTTATAGGATGAGATATTGGTGTAGTTGTTACTAGTATTATCTGATAGAATAATTGACAATATGATTTTAGAGAGAAACGGGTCTGTGGTCTTGTCTGCTCTCCTCTGGCACCCTTAGCCCTACCCTGTGCAGAAAATCCCTGGATGAGCTCTCCTGGGGTAAATTGCTCTGCAGTGAGCAGCCGCTTAGAGTTTGTTCCTGACCACCTGCAGCTGCTGGTAGCTGTGTACACTGAGTTGTAATGGACTTCTAAGTGTAGCTAATTAAGGGGGCTGGTTTTGTATGGTGAATTTTATTTGGACTTGAACATGGGATTGGATCTATTCGTCACTTTTATCTCCTGCTAGTAAAACATGCAGTTGTTGTATCGTAGCCCTGAAATGGCTCTATATGTCAGTCCCCCCCTGTTCAAAGGTGCAGATAGTCCATTTGTTCTCTGGGGTAGTGCAGAGCAGCAGCTATTCTGAAGGAGCCATCTTAGGTGTGTGTTTTTATGTGCAGAAACAAGGTAGTTTTATTTTTTTGAATTTTAAGACAGGTGATTTAATTCAGAGGAGAGGTGCAGGGGGGTGGGAGAGGGAGAGAGGAAGCAGCACCATCTGCTTGTAGGAAGGGGACGAATCTCCAACTGACAGTTCTTTCAGGAAGAGTTTACTGGAGGAGGAGAAGAGACGGGAGACAAAAAAGTGGCAGGAGGAAGCTGGAGGGGAATGATTTGTTTTCTTTCAGTAGCCCCTAACAGTGCCTTCTTGAAGGTTGTGTGAGCAGAACTGTAGCACACACTGATACAGACTTTTATTTTCCTTTTGTGTCATCCTATACTTTAAATGCATGTTTTCCCTGCTTCTTCACTTTATCAGACTTCTCCCTCTGTGATTTATAAACCAAATCCTTTAGGAAGGCAGGGTCATTGCCTCGAGCAGCTGGAGGCCAAGAACTCCAGCGTGTGATTCAACAGCCCAAGATACCACAGGGACCTCAGAGGATGAAACATTTGGAAGACAACAGCATGAAGAACGTGGCCGTGGATTTAGGAAGCTGATGGTGGGAGGAAGGAGTTGGTTGCTGGAGTGGATATGTAGATGTTGAGCAAATGGGAAGAGAGGTGACTAAAGAAGAAATTTGCATATGTAGAAAGTAATGAAGTTGACTCTTTGCCCACTGAGAGAGAGGACATAGTGTGAGAAACACTTCCATTATACAAGAGTTAGGACTCAAGAGAGATGTCCTTGCAGCATCTCTGAGTAGGTGTCTAAACCCAGCCTAGGTAGTCCCCAGGAGGATGTTAACCTGTGCTCAGGCTGGATTATCTCCTGTATTCTGTGGCAGAAACGGATTTTCATCTACCTACCTGTTAAGTTGTGAGAGAATAGTTACATCAGACTGTTGTGCTGCCACCTTCAGTGCCTGGGCACTGTCTCTTTAGGAAAAGGACTGTAACATGTGATGGCCACAGCAGCAGAGGACTGGCCTTGGTCTGAGAGATCTCTTCCAGCTCATTGTTCCTTTGATGATGGATGTGCCATAACGATATGGATATAGATGGATTCATTATGCACAATTGCAATAAAGAGTGAGTTGGTGTTTGGCTGAGCTCTTCTATATATTATATGACTAAATAAATTGAAGCCATTTTTCCTTTTGTGGAAATAAATAATTCTTGCTGTCCCAGCCCTATTATGATTTCCATTTTTAACTCACCAGTAAAACATAAATATTGTGGTTTTACATTACCTGATTGATAACATTCATGCAAAATGCACCTGGGCCAGAGTTCCTTGAGACAGTATGTGCCTGTGATGGACGGGAATGCAGAGGAGGTGACGGCAGTCCTGACTCAGTCCTCAGTGAGGTTAGAAACCTTCTTGCTGCAATGAAAGCATATTCCTGCTAAAGGATCTCAGGAAATGCACTGGCTCTGCCTTCTAGGCAAACTGGGATAATTAACCTTAATTGTGGGATAAAGCTTTTTGCAGACACATGTGATGTTCCTTTTGAGCATAATAAATCATTTTCATGTTAAAAGCTGGAGGAAGACACAGAGTCATAAAACCCTTTTTGTACCAATCTTGCTGCCCTTGCACATGGCTGGGATGACACAGAGTTGTCAGTGAGCTCAGTCGTGGGAGGATTAAGCCAATAGTGCTGTTATTGCTGCAGGGAACCTCAGGCTATGGCAAGGCTCTTTTACACCGGGGAGTAAATCACATTAGCTGGTTTATGCACCATTATTGTAAAGTGGGTGTTCATTTGAGATACTGCAGTGGCTTTATGACCTCCTGAGCAGGAAGGTGGTCTTTTTCCCTTGCTCAGCTTTAATATTCCCCCTTTCTCATCCTGGAGAAGGGACAAAAACAAGCATTTGGCAGCCACTGGCTTGGATTTTTCAGCAGAATGCCCTTAGTGAGCCTCACAGAGGTTGCTGCAGGTGAAGTCCCCAGAGATTTTGTGTCTGTATCTTCTTCAATGAAAGAAATTGTCATTCCTTAATAGCAGGTTTGCCAAGAAAATATGGTTATTGTTGGTTTGGGGTTTTTTTTTCTCTTTTTGGTGATGCTTTTTTCTGACTTTCAGAGCTTTCCTTTGAAGCCCTAGGTGAGTTCACTGTGTTTAACTTGTGTTGAAAACACTTAGACACCAAACACAAACCAGCAGTGACTTTGCTGTTAATGGTTTTCTCTTACAGCACCGTTCACTCCTGAGTTTGTGGGGGTGTCATGGATGCACCCTTGAGGGGCCACATGTGGAGCCGTGGTGGCTCAAGGTGTCTAATGCTGAGGCAGCAAAGCTAACAAGGACATTGCTGTTGGATAGGGAATGAGGTGCTTTGCTCCTCTGAGCAGTGCTTTCCCATCCTCTGGAGCTGCATGCAGTGCACAGGGAAGCTGCTGATTTAATAACACAGCTCCAGAGAAAACACCATCCCGCAGGAACAGGAGGGAGGGGTTGGAGAGTGTTGCAGAGGTCAAAAGGAGGTTTTAAGCAAGATTTCGAAAAATGTCAGACAATGACATTGAGGTACTTTCCAGGCATCAGGAGCAGCAGAAGAGAAGTTTTGTCATTAATGACATTTTCTGGATTGGATGTAAAATGCAAAAACTAAAGAGAAAGGGCTGTAGGTCTGTGATAGCAACAGGTCCAGAAGGTGTTGAGAAAAGGAAGGTAAATGTGAATGGTGTTCTGAGGCAAACCTGTGTTGTCCTAATGGGATGGTTAATTTACTTGCACAGCTCAGAATGAGCTAATGTTCCACTACAGGAGATATTATTACAAAGTTACAGGAGCTGTGCTGGTTCTTGTATCGCATTGTGTCGCGATTCGCACAATATATAGTGACACGCAGGACTGTCCCTGCCTCACCACTGCCATACTGGAGTGGTACTAGGCTATATTTGTACTCTCTAGTTAAGCCTATTACTGTTTCAGCTTGTTTCATCACCCAGCAGGGACAGGGTGAGGCATGCCTGTTATTTGGGGAGGTGTCTCAAACCGGGACAGGAGGAAAATGCTGTCTCTGCAGTTACTGTAAATGCTTTAAGATCTCACACTGGCATTGCTGCTTGCTCATGTTTGTGATGCTCATTGGGTTGTATGAAAGCATTGGGGTGCTGGCAGAATTTTGGGTGACTATTGAGTGATGTGTCTCTTAATTGACTAATCTTTCAACTTCCAGAAAAGTAAAATTTCATTATCTTCAAGTTTCTGAAGTACTTGCTATGAGCATACAAAAAAAAAGATGGTATATTGAATAATATTTGAGCCATATTTTATAGTGGAGAGAATATAGTTGTGACATACATAACATGTAAACTTAACACGAGTTTAAGCAAGCTCTTTGGATTACTGTTTTACTAAACCTCTACATGGATTTTCATAACAAAATGTAGCCTAATTTCTTCATACTGGGAAAAAACTGAGCATATCCTATCACAATGCCTTTTATCTTTAATTATCTTTTTTCTATTAGGATTTCTGCACGAGTTTCAATTTCTGTTACACAGATTTGTATGGTAATCCCTTGGACATAGCAGAGCTTCCCATTGAGGTACATATCTTGGTGTTTATTTAGTTTGTCTGAAAATGTCTGATGTGTTCGATATAGTGAGAAAAATCAACAATTGCAAAGGATAATCCGTGGGCAAACAGTGGAGAGCAAGCAGAGAGTGCTCCCTGCATGCCAGGGGTTTGGCAATGCTTATGTCCAAAGTTTCACATTTATTTCTGCTAAAAAACTACCAAAGCTGAGAGAAGACCACAGGGAAATGGTTAAAATTTCAAGACACTGTGGCTGTCAGTGTCAGGGCTGTAATGGGTATTGAGAGCAGGATCTAGGGCAGGAAATAAGATTGTGCAGGATTAACGAGGAGGAGCATCCTATGGAGGACTGGTGAGAAAAGTTAGTTTGGTCTCTTTGTCATCAGTGTCAGAAAACTTGCTCAGGTGTTGGTGTTTTGTGGCAGTTCTGTTGTCAGTGACTTTGGATCAGATCATGTTTTCCAGCTCCTGGCCTTGACTGCAGGGCTTGTTTCACAGCTGAATTTCAACACTTGCTCCTACCTCCTGCCCTCTTTATTGCCTGTCCTTGGGATCTCTCTGGGACACGGCCTGTCTCCTCCTGCACTGTCTTCACTCTCAGCCCATCCATGTTTCCAGGGAAATGTGCTTTTCAGGGTGTTTTCATGATTACAGATGTACTGAGGGAATGCATACCAGAAGCACATCCTAAGATGAATTGGGAACTACAGAAGTTGAAAGCATCAGCAAATCCTGCAGTTCCTACTGTTGTCCCTTATTGCTGCACAATTGGCTGGGCTGAGCTGGTTATTATTTTCATTTCTGTCAAGAACAGCAATAACTGGACTGTTTATAGCATCTGCAGCACTGGGCCACTGAATTTGGCTCAGCTTTGCTTTTTTTTTCCCCAAGATTTTAAATTAGTGCTAACTTTCAGAACCATGAAATGACTGTCTTCTGCTTTCCTTTCCAACTTTTTGCTGCTTCTTTTTTCAGAGATGAATCTTAATACCCAGTTTTGTCTATTAAAGACCCTGCCTGAACCCTTTGGTCTCCTTTGTACTCAAGTTGTAAGTTATCTGTGCCAAAATGACTCTGCAGGAGTGAGTCAGCATCTTCCTTCAAACTTTCAGCGTCTGCTGGTGGGGAAAGTCAGCCAGAAATTCTGCTAGTTGTTGCACCATGTGGAATTAGCCAGAACTATGCCTTTCCCTTAATTCTCTTAGTAGTTATTGTAATTGCATTCTTTTTAACAGGGTAATTATATTTTTTTAACAATCATACCACTCAAAATTGAAACCTCTAGTGTTTGTGTTTATTTTTATTTTTCTAAGCAGTTAGGTAATTGATTAAACTACTGGCTATTGTTAGTGCAATTACCTGAATTGGCTCTTGATTAATACTGGCAGTCCAGGAAAAGAGCTGGTTTTGGGTAAACCAGCCAAAGAGCATCAGCAGGATACGCGTTAAATTTTGCAAAGAAGTTTTTCAGAGTGTGTTACTGACATAAATGCTGTCACGTTTCACATGGGTAGAGGTGATCATATACCTGATGTATATATTTATATATTCATACAGTGGTGATAGTATACCTGATAAAATGAGTGAAGGAGGTCAGTGAATGAGGTAGGATTAGGTATGAGAAAATTCCAAATTTAATCCTTAATAGCATAATAAGTAGCTAGGTGAAAGGTTCTGTGTAGGGATGGATGGTATATATTTATAGATCAGAGCTTGTGTGTGCTTGGATATATAAATAAATAATATTTGTCTGTAAATTGCCCTGACTTTCCACACTTGGAGAGCAAGGCTGGTGTTTATCACTCCTAAATACTTGCTGCAGGTAATTTGTTCATACTAAGGAGATCTGAGCTCAGGCATTGAACGCTGGTACATGGATTTCGTTTTAATTTTTCTCCTAAGTGCTTTTTGAGGGTGTTTTGTATCAAGCAGTATTAATGGAGATGAGATTTCTGTCCCTGTATTCTCATAACTGGAGGTGTTTGGAGATAAGAGAGTCAGAACAGTTCCTCAGTGTCTGCTTTTGTGGGGCCCACGTGTGCTGGGTTACTCAGTGTGAGACAGCAAGTGTTAACTCCAGTCACCAGTAACAGCATGACCTGGTGTCTAGCGATGCCTAGAAATCTCTTTCCCACTGTTTTTCTTTGTCTATATGTAAGTAATATGATTTTTTTGCTCCACCATGCAGTTCAGTGACGTTAGCCTGAGACTTCCCTGCCCTGGTGATTTATCCATGCTGGCCAGGCACGGTGGAACAGTCAGTGCTCAGGTCTGCTAAGCCTAGTCCTTGCTGGCAAAATTAAGAGGAGACAGAAAGTGCCTGCTGCTTTTTTTACCTCTCTTTATCTATTTTTCAGTTTGTCAATGACAAGCCAAATGCTAGCATTTATAGGGATAAATTGTGACTAAAATAATTTGCATTTAAAATGCAAATGAATGAAAGCATCAGCAAGGAGCCTTCTGCTTCCTTCGTGGTACGCAGATGGGTACTGACATTGGATCAGCCCAGCAAGGCACTGGATATAAAATAAAGTTAATTGGAGTAGCTGAGAAATGAAATGGGCTCAGCCTCATGCTAATTCCTGGCCTGTGATTTAATATGACATTAGAGACGAAGGCTTGGGAAAGTGCTGAACCACCGACTAAACCAACCACCAGAGCTGTAAATTACCCTTCTGGGATCCCAACGGCAGATTGAGAGGCCCCAATAAAGTTGCAAGAGGTGAATAAAACCAAGCTTGGAAGCAGTTTGCCAGGATCTTTGAGAGTTTTAAGTTTCATTGTTCCTTTTTAGTAGTTGGCTATTGTAACACTGCCTTGTACTAACCTGGGACTGCGGTTTTGCCAAGGTCAAATCTGTCTGTACCTGGAAAACTAGTTGGTGCTCAAACAAAACCTCGTTCAGGCAAACTGAGGAACTGGTGATGCATCTCTGAACGTAGTGTTTTCTTGTTGGAAGCCTCAGGTCCATTTTTTGCATTATTTATTGATTTCTAGGCCTGTAGGTGCCAGAAGGACAATGAGGAGAAGGTGGTGTGGATGGCCTGTGGCCAAGGAAAGACATGCAGGAAAAATTCAGGGTAATCTTTCAGTGCAATTGGTGCAATGGTTGATTTGTTTCTTCCTTAATGGGACGTGGAAAGTGGTGTACAGCAGGACTTGACCATGGTCAGTGAGATAAGATTTCTGTTCCTTTATTCCCATAACTTTAGGTGTTTAGGTCTTGTAGGAAGTGTTTGTAAAGCCAAACCTGCTTTACTCTGTGTTACTGAGGTGTGGTAGCTGATAATAATAAATCCCTCATAGCTCTGTGAGATGTGTCATGCTGGTTTTAATGTCTCTCTTCTCTGGTTTTTTTACAGCCATGTTGCTGAAGATCACCTTGTCTTCTGGAAGCAGAAACACAGTGAACAGATGAATCCCTTCAGCCAGACATTGCTCCAGTAGATCTCTTTCTCCTCATGGAGCACCCAGGCAGGGAGGACATGGACTTGAAAGAGGAAAGTCCTCAGGTGTGGGCTGAGTCTGCAGCACAGGAACAAAACACTGCTCAGGTGATTAGTGCCTTCCAGAGCTCTGCCTCTGCTTGGGCTGGATTGGGATTGGTGGGGGAGGGTTAGTTCCCATTCGGCCCTGACTTAGAGTCTAGAAGCTCAGCTTTCATTTAAGCAGAAATACAAAAATTTCTGTGGTGATTTTGGGTTAAAGCTTCAGAAACTGAGCTCCGCAAACCACAGCAGTGAAGACATAGAGCTCTGAAATGAGCCAAACAAAACCAGGCAGTGGCTGTAGAAGTTTCAGTGTCCAAATATATCTATAACCATGTGGGAGAGTGAAAGGGTGTTCAGAATAATGAACACGAACAAAATCTGTGCTCTGTGGCAGCCCCTTTTGATGGCATCATTCAAATCAGTTGGAACTGTGGGTGGACCTTGGGGAAAGTAGTATGAGTAATTTTTTCCAGCCAGACATCTGGGTACTGAGGAAGGGAGAAATGTTAATTGTAAGTGACTAATGCAGTCAGATTCTGCTGTATGCAGCTTGTCGCTCTGCCTCTGAGACAATGCAGCTGGGAATTTCTAGAATTCTGTAAATTGATTTACTCTTTTAAGTATGGTAGGAAAAGGGTGCTGCATGGCATTTGACCCACAAGCTGAGAAATTCTGCCTCTCTTAGTAATTTCCAGCTTTGAAATTTGCCAAGAAAGACAGTTTTCAATGGCCTGTGTTCTGTTCTCTCCGCAATGGGATAACCATGCTGCTGTTTGCACATGGCAGTTTTAAGGCTTAATGAGTATTTGCAGAGTGCTCTCCAAATGTGAAACTGTAGTGTTTGTGAGAGGATTTATTGTACAGAATCAGCACTGAGCATCCACGGGGGAGTACCAGGTGTCTTCTGAAGCATAAGCTAAAAAGTAAAACAAAATAAACAAAATATGTAACTGTGGCATCATTTTATGTGAAAGAATTTTATGTGAATATGAATACTTGTACTCAAACTAGGTTTCCTGCTAACTGTCCGCTTTTCAGCATGTAAAGGATGGCAAAAGCTAAATATGTTCCTATTTTCAATGGAATTCAGTATTCTGGCTCATTTAATATAGGCCACTGATCATCAGTTATGATCATAATGTTCTGGTAAAGTCGACTTGTTTAGATTTAAAGTGCTCCCCTAGACATAACTTGTTCCAGTAGTCCTTGGAATGAGTGCTTAATGCTTTCGGTTATATGTTTGTCTGTTTAAATAGTTGAATTTTCTACTGATGCTGCACATACGTACTACAGAGAAGCAATCTAATGTGCCCTACTGCTGCCTTTGAGAGCTGCAATACTGTAACTTGAGGAGTATCAGAGTTAATAAGTTCTGTTAGCCTCTCATCAGACAGCAAAAATTACCTCCAACTACAGAACTAGCTGAATGAAGTCCTTACCATAAATCCTGAAAGGAATATGAGCATAAAGGGAAACAATATCCCAATTTAATAGATACATCAGTTCAAATATGAACTTGTTCCCTTACAAATTTGGAAAATATTGTGCAAGAACTAAGTATGGGTGAGTGCCCTTTGTGGCAGTTACATCTTGAGCTGCAATGCAGAATAAAACCAGAGACTGAGGAGAGTTGTGTCCAGATTTCTATTGGTAGAATAATTGAGTGAGATTTGAAATGTGTGTTTTTCACTGCATTCAGATTAGTTGGGACACAAGTTCTGTCTGCTTTCCAAGGCACCCCGTGACTCTGGTGCTGTGTCCCACTGGCCTGTGTTGGTGCGAGTCCAGGATCTGTTTGTTCCCCAGGTGCACTTTGTCCCCGAGGGGGGAACAGTGGCCCAGATCGTGTACAGTGACGAGCAGGAGCGTGGGCCCGCGCAGCAGGTGGTTTACACGGCTGATGGCACCTCCTACACCTCTGTGGACACCTCGGAGCACACCCTCGTTTACATCCACCCCGTGGAAGCTACACAGGCACGTGTTCTGAGCCCACCCTGGTTTTGGCACCTAGAAAACACAACAGTCTTGTTTGGGATGAAAGCCAGTTACCAGCCAAGTGATTGGAAAATAGCAGGCAGTCGCTCCCAACAGTTTTCTCTGCCCACTGCCAAGCAGGGGCTTCATGCTGTTCGTTTGTTTGATGTGCAAATCTGCTCATCAAAGGATGGCAAGGCTATGAATTATGAAATGCTGGTTATTTCACTGAAGGTGGATGAGATTATAATTTACTCAAAGGTGTTTTCCAGAACAAGGATAATCTCAACAGAAATTCTGCCTCTTGTATCCAGTAAAAAACTAAGAGCATCTATGTTCCTTCTGGAAGAGCCCTTGTTTTGTGTAGTACAGTTGTTATAACTGATAGTTACAATAACAGTCTTTTTCCAGAGCATGTCTGTTTATTCAATGTAATTTTGTAGTCTCTGCAGAGTTGTTGATTTTATAGACCTTTTATATTCTTTTTCTTTTGCATAATCATATCAGATGGCCTTTATTCCCTTGCAGCACATGTTTATATGGGGTCAATATGCTATGCATCTCTGCCTCTGTGTGGACAGCTTAAAAAGGAACAGCCTCGCTTTGTCAAGAGTGTTTTATAATGCCTTTGCTGACAGGGCAGATTAGCTGTACTGCAAAGTGCGTGTACCTGACACCCCCGCCACGCTGGCAGGGCCTCGTGTGGCAGTCTGTCTTGTTCAGCTCTCAGCTGTCCCAGAAAACCAGCTTCTGTGTGGAGGGATGTCTTGAGAGGATATCTCTCAGGAAGTTACTGGCCAACTAACTCCAAAACTCTGAATGCTGTCATTGTGTCAAAAGATGTGTAGTGTTCACTCTCCTGCATCTAAGATGAAATTATCACTGTGCTAAAGGAATTTGTATTATACCATGCTTTATTTTGTTGTAGTTAGGCTGCTACAAGCTCAAATATTTCAAATTTTGGCTAGGTAAGTAAGGCTGGCCTCAGTCAATCCTTAGTCTTGCTTTTCCTAGGCTTCTGTCAGGGTTGTTCTTCCAAAATATTGGAGTTGGCGTGGCTTCTATGAAATTAAACAGCATCCTGGCCATATCAAAGTCCCATGTAGGATATGCCTGATAGTTCCTCAAAAGAAAGCATGCAGGAGTCTTGTGAATTTTCAGGAAGAAAAAGCTCACAGTTACCTTCTATCCTGCCCTTAAGTGTTACACAGTTTTGATAGAGCTATTGAATTTCATCCTGTAGATTTTATCAAATCAACAGTTGACAAAGTGATTTTGATAATTAAAAAAAATAAACCCCATGGAACACTTTAGCTGCACAGTTGCAAAGTGCTACATAAATATGATACTAACTCTTTATGGAGCACTACCTAATTTTTAATTTCTGTGTATAGGTCCACTTGGGTAAGTTGAAGTAATTTGCTGTGATAACAGGCATGTTAGAAGCTGACAGAGGCTCAAATGTTGTTTCATGGTGGCAGGGTAACTTTTGTGTGAGTTGGGAGTAAAAACCCCCAGGGCTGGTTTGATAAGCCTTTTTCACTTTGTCTAGACTCTGTTTACAGATCCGTCCCAAGTGGCTTACGTCCAACAGGATGCCACCACCCAGCAGGTAAGGAAGAGATATTATTCATCTTGGGCCTAAAACTATGAGGGAACAGTTAGGGAAGGTAAAGGGACGTTGTTGTGGTGCGAGAGGGTAATGAGCTGTCTCTGAAGTCGTCCAGTGATAATCTTAGTCTTGTGCTGTCACCCTGATCAAGACCAAAAAACCACTATTACCATGACCAGCTTGTGCATGAATGACAGTAAAAGTTAAGACTTTTTTTGGGGTTGTTCTCTTTAATTCATATTCAACAAGAATTCTAATTTACTGCCCCAGATAGCATGAAAAATCTTTCAACAGTGTCCCTGCAGCAGATGTGGCTGATGTCATCTGAATGTGCCATTTTGGAAAGGCTGGTTTTGCAGTTGTCCACATACAGGTTCTGATCCAAATGCCTTTAAGTCCACAAAGGCTCTCAAGGGACAGAAAAATTGGATTAAATTCTAGGTTTACTACAAACCTCACAGGAAATTAAATGCAAAACCTGAAGAAGTTCAGTGACTGGCTCCCTTATCAGGTGTGCTGGGCTTGCCTGTGTGAGGTGGGCTGAGAAGAGAATAAAACTGCAGCCTGTGTTTATAAAGTTACGATGATTTTTCCATATTCTTTTTACATCCATCATGGATGGGAAAATTTTGTTGTTAACTCTTACTGGTATCTTTGGGGACTGCACTGTGGTAATCAGCTGTAGAAAGGTGCTTTCAGATCTCTTTAGTTGGAATTCTCTGCTTGTCATAGACTTAAAATTGTTACTGCTTGGTGGGTTTTTAACGACATGTGTGATGGATGTGTTAGATCCGAATCATCACCAAAGCCATCATTAAAATGTATGTTTATTGACAGTCTTGGGGCAGAGTGAGGGATTGAATCTGTGCTGAAAACAAATTTTCGTGCTAGAAGACCTTCTAAATGGTTGAGGCACAGATGGGAAGCAATGACTGACACAATAAAGGCATTACCTGTCTTCTGATTCTCTGGACCGTTGTTCTGGAATTTTTTGCTCCATCAATTTCCCTGCATTAAGAAGCCAAAAATTCCTATTTAATTGTCTTAAAAGCTCATTTAACAAATATATGATTAATTAAAAATAGAGATTACTTGTGTGCAGTGGCAGTGATGGCAGTGACAACAGAGGTGGTCTGTTGTTACATCCCAGAAGCACTTGTCTGTGTGTCCTCAGCCTGTCCTCCATTCCAGCACTGTCTGACAGCAGTCCTAATACATATATTAAATTTTTGGTGAATGGTTAATCCCTCACTATAGCAACTCCTGCCTTTGCAGCTGTTTTTACATCAGCATTTCATGTGGGACATCCCTGACCTGACAACTAATGATAAAATAATAATTAAAACTCCTCTTGTCTTTCAGAAGAAACTTTATTGTAGAAAGAAAGCAAGAGGTTTATAAAAATAATGCCCATGGAAGTGCAAGTAAGGGTATGAAAGTGCAAGTTTGGTGTGATTAGTAGTAGGCAATGCTAATAGTGGGTACAAATAGATCCAAGCCTGCGTGACCCTCTCCTTGCTGGCACACTGAAGGAACAATGATGCCTCTTCTGTTGTCACTTGGCATCAGAAATGTCAATTTATGAAATGTCAACCACCAGACTGTCATGGTGGTTTCTGTCACACCATTCCCTGAAGCCTTTTTGCTGTGGTTTTTCAGGATTTTCATAAATTACTCTTAATACCTCTTTAAACAAAACAACTAGTTTGGAGTTCCGAGACCAAGTGCTTACATTACGGATTTTGTTGTCTGCTCCCTCACTACTGGCCCAATTCACTGTTCTCAGTTTTATCTGATATTTATTAAGCACTCTGCAGAGAGGCAAGAGCTTGGATTTTAGCATAAAAGCTGCTTAACAGTCAGAGGCACAAAGTAGAAGCCACATGATGTCAACTGTAGAGAAGAATGAAAAATCACACGGCATAATGGTGCAAATTCCTTTATAGATAAGCAGGAAACAAAAGGTGGGAAAGGCGATTCCTAGTCTCTTAGTTGTGCTTTGTTTTGTTGTTGAATGGGTGAGAACAGTGTGAAAATATGCATTATTTTGGTTGTTACTGCACAAAAAAATGAGTATGTAAACAAAAATGTATAGTGTGACCAAATGTAAAGAAAAATAATTGTTGGGATCCTCTTGTTTGAGAGCTTGATCTTCTAATGAGGTCAATGCACCATCTTGGTTTTTTAATGGATCCTGGATCATAGGATCACAGAATGATTTGGATTGGAAGGGACCTTAAAACTCATCTAGTTCCAACCCCTCAACCATGGGCAGGATTTGCTTGAGAAAAAGAAAGATAGTCATAAAAAGAGGAAATGTTTCTTACTCCTTCTTTACCTTTTGCCTTGAAAACGAAAGTAAATTTGGGCATAGAAGAAAAGACACACCAAATCACTGGTTTAACCAAGAGCTAAAGAGCTCCTAACATCTGTTTTTAGTGAAATTTGAACCCAGGCTGGGTAGGACCTTAATTTAAAGCCTTAATTTAAAAATTTGTAATAGGTAATTCAGAATTTGTGAAGTCTATAGGTTTGAAGCCTTTCCCTTTGTCCCAGGAGCTGCAGGTTCTGTCCAAGCCCATCATCCCTACTTGAACCCCAAAAATCTTGGGAATGCCGCAGTTTTTGAGTGAGTGCAGAGCTGAAGGGAGCTGTGCGTGCCGGGCCCTGGTCATGTGTTAAGTGACTGATAGAAATGCCGCAGTGCTAAAATGAGTGCCTGTGATTTTAGGTAACGGTGCTCTTGCCTGCTGCTGCTCAGAGCATGAATCCCACCAACCTGTCCGTGCTCGGCAGCGTTGCTGACCCCCCCCAGCCAGTGGCTCTGGAGCAGGGGCCACAAACAGATAGAGTAAGTTGCCAGGCACCCTTTCCTTTTCCATGTACGAGTGCACTGATTCCATTGCTCCATCGTCTCTGGGGATGAAACATGGCTTAGTGATCTGGGAGGAGATGTGAGAAAGCTGTAGTGCAGATTTGTAGTGTCTTCCATAGTCTCACCATGGAATGTATGGAGGTTTAGGAGAGATTGTGTGTTTAATACACAGAGAAACCTGGTTTACAGATGATTCTGTCTTGAGCAGCCACCTTAAAATTCTCTCAGTGCTGAAAAGTGAAGTTAACAGAAGGTGTAGTGCTGACTGTCACAGCAACATCCACTGGGTTTCCTCACCAGTGTTTTCAGGCAGCTCTGCTGGGTGTAATATTTCTTGTTCTCTACCTGAGAAACCTGTGAGGGTGACGGAATATGCACCACACTCTAATTGTTGCAGTTTTTTTAAGGAAGGAAAGGGCTAACCTTGAAAAGTAGTGGAAGAACGCAATGTCTTCAACTGTCCTTCATGTCCCATAGTTTATATCTAGTATCCATGTTGCCTCACCCCTTATTGACCTCTACCTTTGTACTCTGGGGATTGGTTTTGTTGGATTGTAAATAAAAGATCATGTGTCAAAGTGCAGAATTCTCTCACTTGTACGAAAGAAATTAAAGTACAGCTTTAGGCTCTAGGTAATATCCACGGAGCCTGGACTTTGTTTCAAACCTTCTCCGAAGGTCCAGAACTTCCTCTGATTTCAGTTTCTTCTGAGAATTGAGTCCTTGGCAGGGTGGAGCCAAGGCGTAATACAGGTGTCCTGAGTGAGGCCATCAGCAGCAGCAAGCGATGCAAAACATCCCTTGGCAGTCGTTTATCACCTTCCCTTGTCCTCCTCTCCATTACCAGAGACAGCAGGAAGGGTAGACTAGCAAGGACCTTCATTGCTCGTCCTTGTCGTTTTCTTCATGAATCAGCTTGAATTGTTTGTGAAATCTCTCCTCAGGCATCATTACCGGTGCATAACCAGGTGTTACCTCCTATGGAGGCTGTGGATGGTTCTGACCCTTTAGCACCTCTGCAGAATCAAATGGAAAGGATAGAAACAAAAGAGGAAGATGATGAGGATGAAGATGAGGATGAAGATGGGGAAGACACTGACATGGATGACTGGGATCCAGATCCACCTCGACCCTTTGATCCCAATGATTTGTGTAAGCATGTGCAGTAATATGTAGTGTATTACCTGCCCTCTCCTTTTTTCTTCCCTCTCCATCAGCCCTTTAGTAAAGAGAGGCAAAAACCATTCACATTTTAGCAGTAATGAGTAAATGTGAGTCTTTATTCCCAGAAATGTGAATTCAAATTGGGCTGCTTTACTGAAAAGACAAAATTCTGTATTTAGTGAATTCTCTGAGCTGCTTTGTTCTTATTTTGCTGGACACTGCCCTGTCTAATATTTTAAAATGTAGACAGACTATTGGCATAAGTGTTCCCACAGCTGAGCCAAAGATGCTTAGAGAGAGATAAGGCTGTCTCTGAGCTGGTGTGTGAGTGTCTGCCTGAAAGTCACGTCCTCTCTGCCTTTGTGTTGCAGGGTGTGAAGAGTGTAATAACGCACATCCCTCAGTGTGTCCGAAACACGGACCTTTGCATCCCATCCCAAACCGGCCTGTGCTGACCAGGGCGAGGGCCAGCCTTCCCCTGGTGCTCTATATAGACAGATTTTTGGGAGGTGTGTTCTCCAAAAGGCGTATCCCAAAGCGTACACAGTTTGGGCCTGTGGAAGGACCCCTGGTCAGACAGACTGAGCTCAAGGACTGCTATATCCATTTAAAGGTAAGGGTGAGAAAAGGGGGGATCAGTTTGTGCCTAAGCTTTGATTTTCATGAATTTGTCACTCTACCTTGATCAGTTCACTAGAGATGTTTTGTTACCTCCATCTCTGAATGTAACTAAGAAATACCCAGATTGCTTTGGCTTCAAATCTGCTCTGTTATTCAGGGAGACACACTAATCCTGGTGAATGTTCTGGCAT
Source organism: Eulacestoma nigropectus (assembly GCA_013397775.1). Classification (NCBI taxonomy): domain Eukaryota; kingdom Metazoa; phylum Chordata; class Aves; order Passeriformes; genus Eulacestoma; species Eulacestoma nigropectus. The sequence goes on from VZTE01001760.1 coordinate 121,455, forward strand.
TATGGTGTTAGGATATATAGGGTGCATAACATGTAAGACTGTGAATCACTCTCACATGAGCTGAAACTGCATCTGGATATAAAAATAGCAGCCCCATTGAGGATGTTCTGCAGCCATTCCTTTGTGTCGTGTTGTAACCTCAGTTCAAAGTATTTTTCTTACCTCTCTGTTCATAAGATGTAGGGGAGAGGAGATATTTTTATTCCCTTCCTCTTGCCAAGTAATTGGCATAGGGGTAAAATGGATTTGAATGACTTTTATCCATTTATTTACTCATTTTACTATAAAAAAATGGTCCTTTATTTGTTGAAGTTTAGATCCACAGTCTTAGGAGGGCTCTGATGGTCAGTGTCTGACAAGCAAGTTGTGACCACAGGCAGATTCAGCAACCCAAGAGAAGTTCAGCTAAAGAAGTGCTGCTTTCTGCTTGAGGCAACGTCATGAGTCAAGAAATGAAAGGAAAAGTGGGTCTGCCAGTTAGAAACTTCTGATTGATGTTTCTGTAGCCTACTAAAGCTACAGCTACTTGTGTGTCATTTGTTATAGCCACTTGTAAATCCTGTGCCTGACCCCTTTAATGAATGATTCTTGTCCCTGAAAGCCTTGGAAGGATCCATTGTGCCTCCTTAGTTAAATCTTTACCCGTTGCTAAATATTTTTCTGCCTGCTTCTGGATCCATGTTAGTAAAGAGAGAAAATTAGCTAGGCCTTCATTGCTCCCCTAATGTAACAGTTGCATGGGCACAGTACTTTTCTTAGTAACTCAAGTTCTTTTGAATGGGCTGCCAGGCAGTTACAGTCACATGTAATTGGATTTTGCTACAGGTTTCTCTTGATAAGGGTGACAGAAAAGACAGAGACTTGCAAGAGGACCTGTGGTTTGAACTTTCCAGTGAGGCTCTGTGTAACTGGATGATGTTTGTGCGTCCTGCTCAAAACCACCTGGAGCAGAACCTGGTGGCCTATCAGTATGGCCACCACATTTATTATACCACCATTAAAAACGTGGAGCCCAAGCAGGAACTCAAGGTATGGCATTGCTTGTATGTCAGGACATTTTTTTTTCTACTGATTAAATAGTACCTTAACAGTTGCTGCCTAATAAGTGCCAGAAACTACTGCTGTGAATAGCTTTAGGGCTTTTTTTCTCTGATGGCTGGAATTGAATGTCACTGAAGTCAGTAAATAGTTAGTCACCAACATAGGTATTTTAATGAGCTTTGGCTCATGAAGTTTAAAATAAAACTATGTAAATTATTTGTCTCTCCCTGTCATGCTTTACACAGTGTATATTTTGCTGATACAATCTAATTTTTATTGCAGTGTTCTTATTTTTTTAATTCTGGATGCCCTTTCCAGTTAGCCCTGTGTGTTCCTGACTTGTTTTCTGGTGCATTAAGTGAATATGGTCTCTCTCTTTACCTGGCTTTCCTGGAGCTGTTGAAACTTTGCATGTGAAAAATGACAAAGGATATTGTGACTTCCCTGTGGTTTGCTTTTTGTTCCCTCTAAAAATTTATTGATTACGTTGAGCTCAAAGCAGCATAGCTGGCTGAGGTGACCTTAATTTTCAACATTTTTGGGGCACTGGCGGGGACCAAAAAATTTTGATAACAGGAAATTTTGTTGTTCTTCAAATCTCTTCTTGCACGTAGATTTCAACAACTGGTCTGGAAAAACAATAGTTTAGTAAACGCACTTACTGAATCAAGGCAAAAGCCTACTTATACCTTTTAAGAGTAGGACTATCTGAAATTGGTCCTTAATTTCTTTTAAGCTGAAATTACTAGAAATCTTACGAATCCATTTTAAATGTATTCAAACATCATTTTCTCAACAGTTTTTAAAACAATTTGAAATCAGACTTTAGATCTGTACAGACCTCCCTGTGGGAGCATCAGTTTTCTTACTTTATGTGTTAGTAGTGTCTTTTGGGGTAAAATGGTTTGCTAATTGAAAGGCTTGGTAACATAATTTCCTCCCCAAGTGGATGTAGGTCATTCATGCAAATTTTGTCCAGAGATTGAACTAGGAGGATCAGGGAGATGAAGCTGGAAAGTTCTGATTTGCCTGCCAGGTGTATAGTCCAGGAGCTCCAGGCTTTCATCTTTGTCCAGCTGGTGAGATTCCTGCAGAGTAGCATACCTGCTGGAGAGTCCTTGAAATCCCACTCACCACTGCCTGTGGCCCACTGCAAATTCAAACTTGTTTGAATTTTTCATGCAGAAAATCTGTTGATGCCTTCTTTGAAAAATCTCTTCTAAAATCCACTCTTTTTCATCAAACAGATGAAATGATGGAAGAATTCTCAGTTAAATGTGAGCATCTGCTTTTAGGCTTTAATAAACTTTATCTTCCTGCCTCTTTTGGTTATCTTTGCTGAAGGCTTGAATTCCTTGTATGACAGAAGTGGATCCATCATGCTGGCGCCTGGCAGATCTTTGTTTTGGGAAGCAAGACCATATTGCTCCAATCCTTCAGAAGCTCAGAAACATTTTAAATGAGTCTATGTGGATGGTGCTGCCTATTGTCTATGTAAGGAGAGCAGGAAAGAAATGGGAAATCCCCTGAGTTAATAACATTTCCATTCTTCTTGGTACAACTATCAGTACTCTGCTGACATCCTTCCTTTACAGTCATGCAGTTGGGTTTGAATAGATTAATCTGATTTTCTTTAGAGCTTCTGATAGCCATGTGCAAGATTAACATTCATGTTAGGAAGCTAGACCTTAAAATTAAATGGATATGCTTCCTGAGCAAAGCTCTTTCATTCCTCAGTGGGGGCACATTGATTTTACCAGACTTTATTATTGAGAATGAAAGGAGCAGTAAGAGTTAGTGGTTGAGGTGAGTGAAGTAAATGTATTGCTTAAAACTCATTTTCAAGTAAATTTCCTTTAGTTTTGGCTCCACCTAAGTGTCCTGTTACGTTGTGCTCCTACTGCAGGTGTGGTACGCTGCCTCCTACGCCGAGTTTGTGAACCAGAAGATCCATGACATAACTGAGGAGGAAAGGAAGGGTAACTTGGGATCTTCTGCTTTCAGTGTGGTGGTGGTTGCAGGTTGCACTCCTTACTTTCAAGTATATGACCTGTATAGTGCTCCCAGATTTGTGCTGGATTGGGAAAAGTTAAACCAGATCTAGATTGTGTTATTGAGGCTTATTTCCAATAACTCTTCTCATGAGAATGTTATATTAATTTAACCTTTTGCCTCAGTTTCTGGGAAGCGTTATATTGCTGGTGGAAGAGGTATATTTCTGTACTCAATGTCTACTGTGTGTCATAAACTGATGTGTGACTGCTTTAGATTTAGAAATTTCCCTTGACCTCCCTTAACTTATGCCAGAGGCACAATCCTGTAGGTGCTCTTCCATACAAGGGTGAATTTCAGAATCCCCTTGAGTTTCTAGCAGTGTTGATAGTCCATGGGAATTGTCCCCATTGATCTTTTTATGTCTCTGTGATGAGCTATGGTCATTGCACAGTGCAGAGGGGATAAAAACAAAGACCAGTGGAGCAGGGCTGGGTATTCTGCAGCCTGTCTAACCTTCAGGGGAGAAATACGGCCCATAGAGGACAGAGAGGCTGGGAGCAAAAAAATGAGGTGTTTAATTGGTGGTGACTGAAATGGTGTTACTGACTATTTCCAATAGTGCTCAGGGAGCAGGAAAAGAACTGGCCGTGTTATGAGTGCAATCGGCGTTTCACGAGCTCAGAGCAGCTCCAGCAGCACCTCAACTCCCATGACGAGAAGCTGGACTTCTTCAGCAGGTACTGACAGCCTTAGCTTCACTTGTGGATCACTGTGGTGCTTCCCCAAACATGCAGAAAGGAGGGGCTTTGTCCTACAAAACTTAGTGACCAGCTCAGGAGAGATCCGCTCAGCACCAGAAGGACAAGTCATAGCAGCAGGAGGCTGACTGGTATAAGAGACTCTGAAAGAAGTAGCTTGAGAGAAATAAATACTCTGTTGAAACTGTTGGTGAGATTTTTTTATTTTGCTCTTTTTTTTTTGCCAATGACTTAAAAAACTTGTAATGTTTCAGTATCACAGTATTGAAATACTGATGTTTCTCAGAGATACAGAAGTACAGAGCTTGGAAAACAAGGCTTCTAGCACCTCATCGGCCTGGCAAAATAGTTTATCCTGACCTATTAAAAACTGAATCTACAAACACCTGTTACAGAGCAGAAGACATTGATGCCTTCTTTCTCCTGAAATGTAGCAAGTGACTCTGTTTTGTTTTGCTGTTTTGACACAGAATTGTTCCCTTCTGTTTAGTGCCTGACATCAATGGCTGAGCGCTTTTTGAGGAGGGATGTTATGGCTTCAGATTTTAAATGGGTTTCCTTGTGCACTTGTTCCATCATGCTGAAAATGCTTCCAGCACACCATAAACTGGGGTGTTGGAAGTGGGACACTTGCCATGGCAGAGGGCTGGATGGAATCCAGTAGTCCTCTTGGTCCCATGATTACTAATAGAAATTTTAATGTGTTCTGGACTTTGGTTTCTCATAAAGCACAAAATAAATAGATACCAGCCAGAAACCCATTGTTTTTGCTGCCAGAATTTCTTCAGTTTTTGTTATTTACTGCAGGCCATTGTTGCTGAGTTGAATGGGTGAGTGGTGATGCTGAGAAAGAAAGCATATAATCAGTGGAAAATCCAAATCCATCTTTTTTTGTATCTGACCTGGAGCACTCTGTATCTGCAGAGCCAGAGGCCGAGGTCGTGGGCGAGGAAAGAGGAGGTTTGGACCAGGCAGACGCCCCGGGCGCCCTCCCAAATTCATGCGCATGGAAGTAACCAGTGAAAATGGTGAAAAGTGTGAAGAAGGGACACAGGTATATTTTTGGAGATGGAGGGAAAAAAGTAGCACATGGAATGTAAACTCTTGACTAAAAGAATTTGGGGCGTTAGTGCAAACTGAGGATGTGCTTTGGACTTACACATGAGTAATTCTTGGTTTCTAGCTGGAATTCTCTGCCAAGAGAGCATACTACTTCCCTTCTATAAAACCTGTAAAATCACTTGGATTTCTGCAGCAAGTTTCACTCCAAAGCACTTAGCAGTGAGGTGTGTTATTGTGGCAGTTTAGCAGCATCACAGAAGTAATTTAGACAGTAAAACTGTAATGGGAATTTAGGTTCCTATTTGTTCTTTCTGGAATGTGAGGTCAGCCTGCTCTTACAACTGTTGCTGGTGGAATTAAATCAGTTTGAGATATGATACTCTATGATGTTTTAATATTAACAGAAGGGCCTCCTGTAGGCAGGCTTATTGCAAAATGTTCTTTTGCTTGTGGCTGTTGGTTATATTCTGTAGGGACGTAATATGACGCATTTAAGTAAAAAGCTAAATTCTCTGATGCTGAGCATGCTTAGGTTACCAGTAAGTCCTTTTATGAGCAGTGACAGAAGGGATCAGTGCTCTGTTTTATGACTTAGCTGAAAGCTGATACCTGGAGTGGTAATTTTCCTCTGGCACCTCACTGGGTCGTGGCTCCATGCTGACTCAGAGGGAGGAATATATACTCTGTCTGTGAATTCTTGCTGCAATGCCCTAAATGCTGCATTAGATGCAGGCAGTTGTGAGCTCACCCTCTCTGCAGGCTGACATGACACATGGCAGCCTCATTTAGACAAATAAACCTAATGCTGGTCCCAAACCCTTCACTCTGGGGAGATGGCGCTTGCTGGGTACAGTCCAGTGTGTGAGTGGCCTCTGGACTGGAAGTGGCTTGTGTCCTGCCAGCTTGGAGCCTGGCCCAGGACTGGCTCACATGTGTCTGTGTGGTGGGGCAGGGTGATGTCCCAAGCCTTTGGAGGTCTACTCGCCTTGCTAAAGCTGGGCACGAGTTCTGCCTGGGAACTGGAGAGTCAGGATGCTGAGAGCACAGCTGAGTGTCGGCAAGGTGGAAGGTTGCTACCCAGACCTGGGCTGGACACTGGGCTGGTGTATTGTTTACTAACGGTCTCTCTCTGGTAAGCGCACTCATGGTCTGTAAGGGCCTCGTTCCTTGGTTTTCTTCTCCCACACTCGCTTTTGTGCATTGACAGCACCAGCCTTCAGCTGACATAATTCAAGATTAATTCTGATGCTCTGTTTCCTAGCTTGTGCTTTTAAGTTTCTTCAGTTGCATTACGTGGTGTCAAAGAAGGATCTATGTGTGGTTTTTCATGTAACACAAGATGATTCCATCCCAGAGGAGTTGTTGGAATTTACAGGGAAAGAACGTAGATTTTTGGCACATGCTTCCTGCTCAAAACACCCTCCCTTTTATGCTAATGCAAAAGGAGAGGAAAAACAGCTTTGTGTGATACATGGAAGTGATGTGTGCAGAGCTGGAAACTGGATAAAAACACCGCATAGTGCCCAGTGTGATCACCTCGTTTGTTACTTTCCAGTTCAGCTCTCCAGATAGTTTGTTAGAAAGAGGAAGACACTGCAGAATGACACACGATCATGTTTCAAAGCGACAACAGTTTCCACAAGACAGAAGTTCTCTCCTTTCCCAGGTCTGCACTAGTCACTTTGGTTAAAGCAGAAATAGTCCTAAGTGCAGAAGAGCCTTCTTGGCTATTAACAGCGAGATAATGCTGATTGTCTGTGGCTGGTCAGACAAAGGGATGGCCCACAGAGAGTCACCCACCTGCAGCACTGCTTCCCTGGTGCTCTGGGTGATGCTGCTGTAGGTGAAGGTGATGTGCTAAAAACAGCAGTGGACACAGTAGGAGAACTGTAGGAGTTAGTGTAGACACTACACTACACTGTTTTGTTTATAGCTTGTGATGAAATATGTAGAAATCTTGTTGTCTGCTGAGTATTATCAAAGTGTTTTTCAGTGGGTGGGGGGAATAATCACTGGTTGTATGATTTGCGATTTCAGGACTTGCTGCATTTTTCCAGCAAGGGGCAGTTTGATGAGGCCAGACAAGCCCCACTGAACGGGCTGGAGCAGCAGGAACAGACTCCGGTGCCACCAGAGCCGCAGGCAGCACTGGAGCAGCAGGAAAACCACACGCTCCATGTGCAGCCACAGCACGAGGGGAGCACGGTGCCCACGCAGAGCACCATGACAGCAGATGACATGAGGCGAGCAAAACGCATCAGGGTAAGCACAGAGGATGGGGGATCACATCCACTGTAACCCAGGGAATGCCAGACCTGCCTGCCAGGGCAGCTGGTCCTCCTTTCACTGTCGTATCCGTTTCCAAATCCCAAATAAAGCATCTCATTCCTAGCAGTTTTCTTTGCACTGAGAGGAAGACAAATCTCACATAAAGGACCAGTATCTCATAGGTGCTAGTGAGAACTGGTCAGGAGTTGGAGCTGATTGAAGTCCATCACAGTAATTCTTGCATGGAAACACAGCCCATCCAAGCTGGCAAGCAGGGTGCTTCAAATTGCTGGCAGAATCGTGGTGCTGTGGCACAGACTAACAACTTGCTCACAGCACCATCTGTGTCTCTCAGAACTCTATTGCAAATAGGAACCACAACCTCAGTTTAGATCCACTTAGATGATGATGATGATATTTAGTGACAAAATCCTTTTTTGGGGTAGAAAACCCTGCCTTTGAGAGCAAAACCTGTGCTAAGAGCTTTGTGTACTGACAGCAAACACTTGGAGCCTGAGCTCTGTGTGAACTGGGTGAGCTGTTTTTTCTCTACCATGTGTGGAAGGGAAATGATTCAAGCAAATAATCCTTGAAGCTTTGTAACTGGGAGATCATTTTATGTAGCTTAAAATCTTTTCCTTTTTCTTCCATGTGTTTACTGTGGATTAAGGAAAGAAACAGCTGCAATGAGGGTAAGGGTCCATTTTTAGGGGATGAGGAAGGATTAGAAAAGAGTTGAGTAACTGTTCTGTATAGAAAGATGGTGAGCCAAATTTTGCTTGCAGTTTACAGCAATGCATATGCAAGACCAGTGGTGGTGTTACCCCAAAAATGCAGTGGCATGTCTTGAAGGAAGAGTTTGGCTTGGGCAGATTAAGACTGCACAGTTTTTAACCATACAAAATGCTTGCAGTTTTTGAATGACAAGTTTCTACCAGTGATTTCATTTTCATATGTTTAAAAGCTTGGAGGATTTTTTACTGAGTGTATTGGAGGGTGTATAATAGAATACAGAGAGAGATGCTGAAGTTTTGACAGATGGGGATGTACTGCTTACAGTGTGCTACAGCTTCCTCAGTTAAAAGAGAAAGTGTTGGCCATTTCTCTGAATTTCTGAACCCAAGATAGGAACTTAGGATCCTCTAAAATAGTGAATGTAGGAAGAAAGGGACATAAATTCTGAAGTTACTTCTTCGTCTTGTGACTTAGCTTTTGTTCTCTGTAAATTCATCAGAAATGGATGACAGCTCAGAGGAGTGCAGTGGTGGTTTAGTGACGTGTTTGTATCTTAAGTCTTCCTAACTTCCCCTGTATCTGGCAGCTTGTGTTCACCAGAGTCCTGGAGATGTTTCAAGCCAGGAGCACTGGCAGATTGGCAGATGGATGGTTGCACAGACCTTTCCATATTGCATCAGACTGTGAGCAATGAGCACTTGAGATAAGACTAAACCAGCAAGCATCATTTTTTAAGCAGTGAAAAATCACCCTCTGAACACTCACTCAACTCAGCTATTCATAGCACCTGCCTACAATAACATGCGCTTCATAATGAAAGCAAGCAAACATTTGGTTTTTAGATATGTAGTACATTATTCACTTCCAAAGAACAGGTAGAAAGTCCTGACTCCTAGTTATGATTCCGAAACCTGTGTAGCTCTTAATTCTTCCTTATTACTTAGATAGGATTTAGTTTTCAAAACCAGTTATTCTTTGTGAATTGCTTCAGCTTTTCTAAGGCTTAAGACAGTGGTGCTCTAAGACTGTTTTCATGCTAGCTGGAAGCACTGATCTGTCCTGCCCCAGGGTTCAAGTCTTGATAGGACCAGTTCATTTTTCAGCCTCTGCTTTAGAGCCTTTGGGGTTTTCTTGGAGATCAGATCTTAACTCTGGCAGTTGTGTCCCTAGTATTGACAAGAGATACACCCAGCCTTCAAGAATTCTTGTAGAAATTAGAGGAGCATTGTGGTCCACAGCCAAAATGAATATTTGTTTTTAGTTCAGTTCTGGGCAGTATGTAGGGTGTCTATGTGCTAATGCCAGAAACAGGAGGGATAGGAATATGATTTGGAAAGCACAGTCACTTCCTTCATGGTGAAAAAAATGCAACTGGTTGTGTAACAAGGAGCACAGCCAGTAAAATGAGGTTAGAAAAAGTCCCTTTTCCTTAACTTTTTCATTCTCCTAATCCTTACCCTGTTATCATCCTGCCCTAATTATTCTCTTCTGCTGAAAGCATTCTGTTCTCACCGTGGTTCTGCAGTGCACATTGCATCTTTGTTAATCAGCCCTGGGAAAACAGGAAAGGTCACAAAACACCTTCAGGATTATCTGTGGTTTTTATCTTTGCCCTTTAACTCCCCTTGGGCAGTTACTAACTACAGAGTAAACCTTGAAGATCTGTTTAGTGTTTCCTGAGGCAAAAACCTCAAAGCAGTAAACTCTAGTCGGAAGAGCCCTTGTAGTGACCTGCAGAAGTCAAGGCTTCTGTTTTCAAGTCCATTGCATAACATAAGTATTTTTCTCTCTCTCAATGCTGCCTGCTCAGCTGGAGCTGCAGGTAGGTTTGGGTTTTTGTTTTATTGGGTTTTTGCTGTATCTAATCTAATGGTACGTATACACATCGCCTTCCATGTTGTTTTGGCCAACTCCTCTTTAGTGTTTCCTGATTGACCCCGCACCATAAATTGTCAAATTTGTTCTTCTTTAGGTAACCGATGTCCAGAACTAAGTGTTACCTGAATAACAATTTGCATTCTTCTACTTCTTTTCATACCAGTTCTTTGTAAATTTAAGGTAGATTTTATAGGAGTAAATTGCTTGGATGAAGAGCCGTAATATCAGTCTTAAAGCTTTGAAGGATTTGTTTGCGCAATTGTTTGTGCTGGATCAATACTACAAGTTAATGAGACAACACTTAGTTCTTTTGTTCTGTTTTTGTAGTTGGTAGATTACTTAGACAAAGAGCAGTAAAACATTTCACCTTCTGTAGCCCTTGAGATAACAACAGGGCTATGTTGAGTCTGGCCTGCTGTATTAGCAGTCAGCTCCCTGCTAAGGTACCAGTGATCAAAACCCAAATTAATAGTGTAGTTCAGGACTTGAAATACATCTTTTCACCTATGTTTTGTTAGCATGTCCCTATGGTTAAGGGGGAAATTAAGGAGTCCTTTGGACTCCAAGCAGCACATCAGCTTTTGTACAGCACGTGGCTGTCTTTCCAGTTCCCAGCGTGACTTACAGCATATCCCTGTGTTTCCCATTGTCTCCACTTGTAAAATGGAGAATGGTGATGATGACAGCTCCTGGGAAGCCCTGTTTGGAGCTCCTGTATTAAACTATTAATTTTTTTTTTGTAGCAAAACATTTGCTCTCCTGTTCTTTCCTGGAAGGAAAATCTAGGTTTCCCTCTGCAGTTCAGATGGTGAAAAGGATTTTTCAGGTTCGCAAATTTAATCCTTAACACAGCATTTCACGTATTCTCAAGCTGTTCCCTCATTCCAGCAGAAGAGCTCCTAACTTTACTTACTCAGTGTCAGCTGTTGGCATGCACTTAAGGGACACAGCAAATGTCAGCTGCCACATTCCCACAAGGAAAGGAGACAGGAAACCAGGGAAGTTAGTTTGCAGAAGTCTCAAATGAGTCTCTTGGAGAAGTGGGTCATATGGAACACATGTGAGCAGAAGTGTCAGCAATATTCTAGTGGAATCCCAGAGTGGTTTGGGTTGGGAGGGACCTTGAAACTCATCCAGTTCCACCCCCCTGCCATGGGCAGGGACACTTTCCACTGGCCCAGGCTGCTCCAAGCCCTGTCCAAGCTGGCCTTGAACATTTCCAGGGATGGGGCAGACACAGCTGCTCTGGGCAACCTGTGACAGGGCTTCGCCACCCTCACAGCTGAGAATTTCTTCCTAATATGCAGCCTAAACTTAGGCTCTTCCACATTATTTCTCTATCAGGATATAGATTCTGTGTGTAACATGTGAAAAGAGAAGACTTCAATCAGTAACAGTTTATAGAAGTATTTGAGAGAAGAGTGAATATTGCTTAGACTTCTTGCAGAGGAATGGAGCATTGCAGTGTACTTTGAGTGCAGTATGGGTGACAATGTGCTGTGGGATTTCATAGGACCCAGTTCCAGCTTTGCAACTATCGAACACGAAAGTTCTCATCCAATATTGAAATGCAGGTGCAGGACACACTTCCCTCTTTCTACAGGCAGTGCATCCAGCAGCATCTGTTCCTCCAGCAGAGAGTGCTGGGTCAGGACTGGGATGGTTCTATAACATTTATCTGAAGGGTAAAGGGAGAAAAGGAAGAGAGAACAATCATGAAATGTTACAGAAAAGGCGGAGTGAAGGCAAACACACACCAAAACAAAATAGGGGCTGAGAAGAGACATTGTGCACAGTAGGAGTGGATAATTGCTCACAAGTTCTTACCTGCTGCTCATAAAGCTGCCATTCTGCCCTTGCTGTCGTGTTTTGAAACCCTGTTCTTCTTTTTGACAATAGTAAAAAAGTTTAGACCAGCATCTCTTGAATTTATATTCCACTAGAAGTTCTCCAGGCAAGGCCAGACCACTGCTGCACATCTCCGTGATGATCTTTGATGCAGAAGGTGATCTCGTAAAGGGCTGTGGAATTTCATAAGCCCTGCTCCTGAGGGAAACACAGGGTGCTGGCTCACCAATCCTTTGTATGGTGGCTGAACTTAAGACCTGATGCGCAATAATTGGCTGGAATTGCAGCTTTTCTCAGGCCCAGGTCTGTGCTTCAGAGAGGACTTAGTTTTATTTTACAGAAAAATGGCATGCTAAAGACAAGTCAGCTAAATCGGAAGAAATCAGGGATGGAGAGGAAACTCCTGCACTGTGTTCTGCTAACTCAGGGTGTAGTTGCAGGTATGTCCCCTGACTTCTGCCTGTCACAGCCTCCCCTTCTGTAAATTGGAGGCAGCATATGATGGAAAATAATTTTTTGAAGTTTAGGTTCACTGATAATCCAGTATATTTAATCCTGAATATATCTGGATGTGGAATCTATATGTGGTAATGAAAGCTAATGGTCTCTTGGATGTTTCTTTCAGAATGCAGCTCTGCAGCACCTGTTCATCCGGAAATCCTTCCGCCCGTTCAAATGCCTGCAGTGCGGGAAGGCCTTCCGAGAGAAGGACAAGCTGGACCAGCACCTGCGGTTCCATGGGCGGGAAGGGAACTGCCCTTTGACCTGTGACATCTGCAACAAGGGCTTCATCAACAGCAGTGCTCTCGAGAGCCACATGAAGTTCCACATGGACCAGAAAACGTACTCCTGCATTTTCTGCCCCGAGTCCTTTGACCGCCTGGATCTGCTTAAGGATCACGTGGCCATCCATGTCAATGATGGCTATTTCACCTGCCCCACCTGCAAGAAACGCTTCCCAGATTTTATCCAGGTGAGACGCTGTACTGTTTTGAAGCACTGCTTTGGGGGTCTCTCACAAGGCTGTGGGTTTCTCAGTGCTCTCCTGTGCACAGCAGTTCATTCTCACTAGGTGCAGGGGTCCACCTCAGTCAGAAATTGAAAAGAAAGAGTGACCAAGCACTGCTAGACATTGTCTTATGACACTGAAATGCTCTGTCCACTAAATCATCAGATGTGACGCTTCAATCTGGCATTAGAAGGCACTGTACTGCAGAAGGGTGGGTGCCTTATTCCCAAAAAATGCCTGAAGCAGAGGTCCTGACTACTACATCTCCATGGAACAAAAAGGAATTGACTTTTGCTGTACTCACCTTGTACTTGAACACACCTTGCCCTTTGTCATTAAAACTCTGAACAAAAAAACTAGCGGTTTCACATCTTTAATCTCTTGCCTGTTTTTTGTCAGGATAATTCATTTGAACAGCTTGCAGAAATGCCAGAACAGATCAGGATACTGTGCTTCCTGACTTCCCCCCGGGCTTCAGCTGGGCACTTTATTCTCCTTCCCTGCACAGTGCACTGGAGCAGTGAGTAAGGCAGCTACTCTGCACTATGCTGAGCACTTGGACAAGGTCATTAGTAGAATTTAAAGATTATATTTCCATGTCCAGTAAGAAAAGACTGAGATGGACCATGCACATATTCATTATCCTTCCTAGGGACAAAACAATTGATGTGTCTTACTGAGCTCCCCAACTGAAATTGAAATGTAGAAATCCAGTTTAGATCAGTAATAGGAACTGATAGACTATCCACTAGGCTAAAGAGGAAAGGATGGGGGAAAGTGATTTACTAATATAATTCCATCCTGGCAGAAGTCCTTTATCTTCTGTAAATGTTAAACAAGGAAGAATGTTGATGATTCAGAAATGCTGTACTGCAGCCTAATTCCCTGTAAACTTTCCCATGCAAATGATTGAAAGTCCCATGGCTTTTTTCCAACTATTCAGTTCCATTTTTGACATTTAACAGATCTTTTTTCTCTTCTTGCTATGTGAATTACTAAGTTTAGTCACTGCTGCCTACTGAAATACTTCTATGTGGAACAGGTAGAGATGCCAAGTTGTTCTGCGTATGATCAGTATTAGAAGGTGGTAAGGATTTAATTAGAGATCAGATCCATTTCCTGAGTAGTGCTTGCATTTCAAATGCCAAACCTCATTAGTTCCTTTATTGGGGGAAAGAAAGAAAAAAAAAAAAAACCCTCTAGATATTTGAAGAGGTCAAGAATAGTCCCAGAGTATGGAGAAGTAATTGCCATTCAGGAATGGTGTGCAAATGCTTTTCTGAGTAAGTTGTTGGGTTTGGGTTTTTTTGCCAATTTTAATTGCAAGCTCATTGTGTCTGATTGAAAGGAATTAGTCCCCATGTTTTGGTTTCTTATAAATGAAGGGAAGATAATGAACCTCAGATGAATGTGTTAACTCGAGGGTGATTCTGTGCAAATGGTACATTGTGGACTTTTGCTGTCCATTAAGTGCAACTGTGAAATAGCTGATGCCGTCAAGAATCAGTCTTGAGGAAATCAAATCACCCATCCAGATGAGTAATAAAGATGTTATGGCTTTATAGAAACTATTGCCTGAGATATCAACTGTTCTGATCAAATACTTTTTAAACCAAAGCAGATTAGACAACTTCAAAACCTTTTCCCTTTCTTTCATATTGTGAAGAGTTTCCTAGACTGTTTTACCACTCACTTCTCTCTTGAATAAACTTTTGTTTTTCTGTGATCTGCCATTTTAGGTCAAAAAACACGTGCGCAGTTTCCATTCTGAGAAGATTTACCAGTGTACAGAGTGTGACAAGGCTTTCTGCCGCCCCGACAAGCTGCGACTCCACATGCTGCGTCACTCGGACCGCAAAGACTTCCTGTGCTCCACCTGTGGCAAGCAGTTCAAGGTGAGGTGGCTCTTGGCTGGATCATCACTACTACAAAAACCACCATTCCTTACCCTCCTTCAAGGAGATAAGCTCATGTTGTCAAAGGTGAAAGAAAATAACGTGTAAACACACTAGACTTGCCTGTGAGTTGCATGCATTGCTTGGTGTCCTGTGTGAGCTATGACATCCATTTCTGAAGGACAAAGGGGCAAGGTCACCTCAGCATCTTATTTCAAACAGATCTTATTCCTAATAATTTAATAGCAAAGGAACTTTCTATCTGCTCATTAAGAACTAGGACATCATACACCTCCATTGCCAGGTGTTTGGGTTACATTGCTTATATCAGTTCAGTTAAGAAATTTCTTGCTGATGCCAGTGGCTTAATAATATTCCTGGCCAAGATGCCTGTGTCCATGGCATCCATCTTGTCAGCACATGTCACCCAGATGCCTTTCCAAATCCCACCAGAACAGATGGAGCAGACTGTGAGCCAGGTAAACTGTGGTGGCAGCAGCCTGCTCCCTGTCACTGAGTTCATGATGGGACCCGGAGGGACGGGATACTTCTGGGGGAAGTGTTCTGAAGGAACACATTTTTCTGAGAGGAAAAGCTGGAGAGAGATCCCTGAACAACTCAAACCATGGCTCTTACGCATAACAGGTAGTAAGGCAGTTTCTGTGATGTTGCTGACATTTTTCTCCCCAATCGCTCCTTCTCAGAGGAAGGACAAGCTGCGAGAGCACATGCAGAGGATGCACAACCCAGAGAGGGAGGCCAAGAAGGCTGATCGGATCAGCCGCTCCAAAACCTTCAAGCCCCGGATCGCATCCACTGACTATGAGAGCTTCATGTTCAAGTGCCGCCTCTGCATGATGGGCTTCCGCCGCAGGGGCATGTTGGTGAGTGCCTGGGTGCTCTTACAGCCTCTGTACTCTATTCTGATGAATAGGTAAGGAATAAAGATGGAATTCCAGCATTGGAACACAAGGATCATGAAAGGATTTGGGCTGGAAGGGACCTTAAAGTTCATCTCGTTCCACCCCCCTGCCATGGGCAGGGACACTTTCCACTAGACCAGGTTGCTCCAAGCCCCGTCCAGTCTGGTCTTATCCAGCCAGGATGCTGTGAAACAAATTTTGGCAAATTTTGTAGCCGAGTTGAGGTGATACATCTTTTTTTAAACCTGTGTGTCTTACCTCTTCAGCAAATTTGCACATTTCACTGCCTGCGCTGTATGTCTGGTTGTCAGTACCATATTTCAACACTAAGTCATGCTGACTGATGTGTACTGTATTTAACAGGACATGAGATGAAAATACGGCCTTGTTCAGCCTTACTCCCTCAGTTTTCCTGACTGTCTTTCCTGTTTTTTGTTTCTCCCCCTTCTCAAGGGCCTCTCCTGGCTATGTCTTGTCACTGCCTCTGGGTAAAGACTGTTCTGCAGCAATAGATTGTTTGCAAAGGTTTCATGGGGGTTGTTATCCAGGCAGAGGCCCTTTACACTACCTCACTCTCAGATATCAGCTGCAAGACAATTCTGGCAAACTATTCTACCCCTTCCTGTCTAATTTTGGTTAAGGAAACTGGAAATGAGATCTAGCAAGACCACATTTACCTTCAGCAGTTAAATGTGAGTGCACAATAACCCTTGCAGCAGCAAATGCTTCCAGTGCTGCTGGCTTGCATCGTTCGGTTTTGGTTTGGCTGTTATCCATGTCTGGGAGAAGCAGCAGTTGTTTGGCCTCCAGCTGTAATATGTTCTTGTTCTGTTTCTTTCTCCTAAGGTGAATCATTTATCAAAGAGACATCCAGACATGAAAATAGAAGAGGTGCCAGAGCTCACATTGCCCATCATAAAACCCAACAGAGATTACTTCTGTCAATACTGCGATAAGGTGTGTGGGAAGTCACCTCTCAGAGGATAGCTCAGTCCCAGTCCTGGATGCAACCAATTTGTCTCTGCATAGAAATCTCTGGCAGGGTTTGTAGCTTTTCTGAGGTGCTTGCCAGCAATGTTCTGCAGTACTGTCCAAAAAAAACAAGGAAGACAAAATGCACTTAGGCCAAGGCAGTGGAATGCTAATTGAAAACTGCAGTTTTCCCCTATCTGCTGTGTTTGGCATTGGAAAATTTGAATACCATGATCCAGCAGACAGTCATTGACCCTTAGTTTTGTGTTAGCCTAGGACTAAGTATGCTGTCTGTGTATAATTCCTGGCCACTAAGTTCTTTTGGTTTCTGTATCGCTTCTAAAAGTTAGTTTCTAACCCCTTTTATTGTAAACTGCTTACTAGGTCATGTGCCAGTAATTCCCAGTGTTCAGTGGAGCCTGAAGCTGCTTCTGCAGTGCCTTTGGGTTCTTGCTCTTATTATCCTTTGCCTTTTATGCCTGGGGGCCCTTATTTACCAGGAAGTGTATTTTGACTGTCCTTATCCTCAGTATGTCTTTCTGTTATGCCTCCTTCCTTTTGTTTGAGGGGAGAAAAAATAGTTTCAATTATTAGATAGTATTTGTTTGTTGATGTGCCTAAAAAGAACTAAAAGATACATTGATCACTGAACTAAAACAGTTTGATGCTTCGTGTCAAGTAGAGGCATCAACCTTCATGACAAATTAACATTGGGCATTTGATCTTCATATATGGCAAAAAAAGGTTTTCCTCTTACCTCCTTGTCCTGCTTTGGTGTTTGGTTGTGGCATACAATATGTTCTCATAGAAAGGCTTCTCTGTGCTACACAAGGAGTCAGTTGCTTTTACAGGTTGATGAAACACTGAAAGGTGTATGTTCGTGCCTTTTGTTGTAATTGGGGATTTAACTAAATGTACTCTCTAAAGCAACATGCAGACCTTCCAGATCAAGATAACTGGTGGCTGTTTCCTGTGCAGACACGAGGATTGCACCATTTTAATTCCGAATCTTTGCCCTGCAGGTGTACAAGAGTGCCAGCAAACGCAAAGCACACATCCTGAAAAACCATCCTGGTGCTGAGCTACCTCCAAGCATCCGGAAGCTGCGTCCTGCGGGCCCAGGAGAGCCAGATCCCATGCTGAGCACCCACACCCAGCTGACAGGCACCATCGCAACCCCTCCAGTGTGCTGCCCTCACTGCTCCAAGCAATACAGCAGTAAGGTATGGGGGGTTCTGGCCTCAGACAGCCTCTCCCTGGGAATGCTCTTTCACCATGGCCTCTGTCACCTGTCCGTCTACAAGCAGAGCTCTCTTCTCAGTCAGAGTGCTGTTTTCATGCTGTGTGCTGACAGTGCAGACACAGCCTGGTTGTTTTAGGGCCAAAGATTCCCTGAATAGAGGGTTTGTGCTGAAAAGTTATCAGAGCATGATCATGAATGGAAGGGCTTGGAAACTGCTCCCTGATAGTTATAGGGGAGATGAGCAGGGGAAAAAACCACAGGAAAGATGACCTTTGGAAAAAGTCATAAAACACTTGGCTATGTTGGGGTAAAAAAGCTGTTGAGGACAATACTTCAGTGTCAGCTCTAATCAGCAGCAGCTTTGTGATCCTTGTTTTCTTCTTGTTGACCAGAGGATCTCATAGTGTGAATCTTGATGCTGCTTTACTGAGAGAAACCTAAAAGCTGAGTTGGGCCAGGCTGTTGGATTTCACGTGGCCCTGAGCAGAGTTACTGACCATCCTTCCAACGCGCTTTTGCTTCTCTCTGCAGACGAAGATGGTGCAGCACATCCGCAAGAAGCACCCTGAGTTTGCTCAGCTCCCGAACACGATCCATGCACCACTGGCGACAGCCGTCATCAGTTCCACACCAGCTGTTCTTACCACCGACAGCACGACTGGAGAAACTGTTGTGGTAAGGGCTGGAGGCACACAAGGGTAGTGCAGGGAAACACTCAGAACAGAAGCCTTCTGTTATTAGTAACCCTGGTTTATTTGGCAGACATCACTTTAAAGCCTGTGTTAGGACATTATTTGAGATCACTTCTGGTTTTGAGTCTGTGTGGTCCAGTTTTGCACTGCCAGGAGCTGTTCATTTCTTTCTGGAACTTTTAAGGATTTGTCTTTTATACCCAAATCCATTCCCTTCTTTCATTCAGACCTACTGACTCCATATAATGTACTTAATGAACTCAGGAATACACATCTCATGGATTTTCACTGGGACTGTTCTCCTGAAGTGAGAGATGCAGTTCCTGGCATGAAGAGGACAAGTTTAACAGTGACTGGGGACTGGATCAAACTGTGTTCGGAGAGTCAGATCTTTTTGTAATCCTTTGGACAGCGCAGCACCGAGCAATATGAATCTCCAGTGGCTGATCTCTCTACTGTTAATACATCAGCTGCCACAGAAGAGAAAGCTGAGACTAGAAAATGTGTCATTCAGTGTTCTGGGATACGGTGTAGTTTTAAAAGTCCTATTGATCACAGTTTAAAACTTCCTATCTAACGACTAACTGGATAAAAGACTGTTTTGCTTGAAAATTGAGAAGTTCAATCAGGATGCTGTTGGCTTCATAAACCTGATTAAGTTATGTACTAAATGTCTTAACACGTTACAAATACAGTTGTCACTCTGACAGGGGAGGAAGAAAGGTGGAATATGTCCATGAACCACTTTTTGACTTGGAAACCAAGTCAGCTCTTCACAAATACAGGACTTTCATTGTTTAATAGAATACTAGTATGTCACAAGATGAAAATAATTGTTTTTATTATGATATGTTAAGTTAGCCCTTAATGGTCCTGACAGGGATTTAGACAGAAGAGGGCAATTCTAGTGGATGATCCCTGGTGATTACTTATGACCCCAACCTCTGTACTTATTAGGCTCTTGTAAATAAATGACCAGACCCACTGTAAGTGTAGATAAAAGAACTGCAGCCCTGAAGAAGTACAGCAATATGATGATGATCTGTATCTCTCTCTCTCCCTGCTTAGACAACGGATTTACTGACCCAAGCAATGACAGAGATATCCCAGACCCTCACCACAGACTACCGGACACCCCAGGGAGATTACCAGCGCATCCAGTACATCCCTGTGTCTCAATCCACAACTGGCTTGCAGCAGCCTCAGCACATACAGCTGCAGGTTGTTCAAGTGGCTCAGGTGAGCAACCTAGTGAGG
This sequence comes from Eulacestoma nigropectus, assembly GCA_013397775.1. NCBI lineage: Eukaryota > Metazoa > Chordata > Aves > Passeriformes > Eulacestoma > Eulacestoma nigropectus. Next base: position 141,031 of record VZTE01001760.1, read on the forward strand.
ATCTTGCTGTGCTTTTGACCCCTTCCCTACCAAGCCTGTGTGTTCTTGGGGCTTTAGCACACGAAAGTGTGGTAAGGAGTAGTTACAAAAAGTGCTGCAGCTACTTTTTACAGATAAATCAACTGGCAAGGCATAGAGTTCCCTTCATAAGCACTTGTAACTGGGCTTAAATAGTCCTGCCAGCCTTGGTCAGCTTGCTGGAGACACATTGGCAGAGTCCTGACTTAGTTCTGCTCATCTGGGCACCCTTGCTCAAGTCTACTTTAGGAATGTTTTCCAGCAACTGGAAAAGTGGGTCAGTGGGTGACCCATTTTCTGCAGTTAAAGACTGGTTTGTACTTCCTTGTCCTCAGTGAGTCAGAGCCAAAATCTGGGAATACAGAGAGTGGTTGCTTGTTCCCGTCATAGCATCTATTAGAATATTCATTCTCTTGATGCTTAACAGCCTCCTAAAAATGAAACCAGAGTGTAACTAGAGTAACTGGTCTGAGGAAAATACCTCAGGCAGCTGTAAAAAATCACTGTAGTCCTTAAATCTGTTACCCACTGGAGGAAGCTGAAACTACTATGCGTTTATATTTTAATCCGAAATTCCGTGTTCACTCTGGCCCCTCATAACAAATCAGATTATAAATTTGATTAATAAAGGCCTAAACAATGGCCCCAGTTGATAGTGACTGTGGCTGTTGTAATGATACAAGAGTATGAACACTGATTCCTGCAGGTAATATTAGGAAGATCTTAATTTTATAAATATCCAAGACTTGTAATTCAGTTACTGCAATTGGTATCATTAGCAAGTGTTGCTGAAAAAAACCTTTAAAAACCTCTGAGCACTTGTCTTGATGCAGAGCTGTGTCAAACTACAGAACTGGATATGCAGATTTCGAGTATGTATATGTTGTACAGAAAGATGCTTACAGAGAAGTGTATAACAGTAATCCTGGCTTTTGTATCCTTTGGTTTAGTACAGCCACTGCCACAAACAGCTTGTATGACATTAGGCAAGTCCTTTCCATTGGTATCACTGAGATAGAACCATCTCTGTGCCATTATGTCTGTTAAATGTACTTTATCTCCCGGGGTGCAAAGAAACTCAACAAGGTTCAACAGGTGTGCTCCACTAAGACTCCTACCTCATTATTCCAGACCTTGTGTCCCAGAAGAGGTTTACATGGCTGCTTTTGTAAAGAATTTGAGGTACAGACCTCTGCTTAATTTTTTTCCCCAGGCTACCTCACCTCACCAGTCCCAGCACTCCACAGTGGATGTTGGGCAGCTCCATGACCCCCAGACATACACCCAACATGCTATCCAGGTGCAGCACATCCAGGTCACAGACCCATCACCAGCAACTCAGTCATCATCACAGGTATTTCCCTCTTCTCTTCAGTAATGCTTTCCCTACCAGCCTGCTCAGCTGGCATATTGCATGTGCTGATGCAGGGGATAGTGTTTTCTTTGTCATTTAAAGGACCACATGTGAAATGACTCTCACATTGAGATCATCAAACAGTTGCCCAGATGTCTCAGGGTGTATGGGGGTGTTTTATTGTGGGTTTGTTTGGGTATTTGTTGCGTGGGTTTTTTGGTGTGGGGTTTTTTCCCTCCCGACAGTATGTACAAAGGAGAGAGAAATTATTGGAAACAGACACATTTGCAGCTTAAATGAAGTTTGTCAGTTGGAAGATGTAAATGGAAACTGGCATTCCTCAAATATTTGAAGTGCAGTTCTTCATGCTGTTGGGTAGAATTTAGCCTCTAATCTCAGGTCTCTGCTGTAGACTCACTTTGGCAAGCAACAATATCTCTACTTCAGTTTCCTGTTCTGTGCTTATTGACTATAGAGTGAAGCAAGCTGGAGGAGAGAGAGGAGAGCTCTTGTGCTCAATATGCTCTGGAACTCGCCCGGTGTTTTCCCTTAATGAGAAGGTTGCATTTGTGACATCACAGAGCTGTGCAATCCTTCCTACACCAAGAACACTTGCGCCTTTTTTTTTTCTGTAGGTTGAGGGTCAGCCTTTGAGTCCCTCCTCGCAACAACCTCAGCAGGAGCTCAGCCCCTCACAGATGCAGACAACTACATCAACACCAAACCAAGCCCTCCAGCAGCAGCAAGGCTCCTCAGTCCAGCACACATACCTCCCCAGCAACTGGAACTCGTTTCGGAGCTACTGTAAGTGTCAGCAGTAGCTCTAACTACTTGTCTGGCAAATGTGTGTGATTAACACGCCCCATGTCTCCAGATACCAAATGGGACAGTGTTTTCAGAGCTCCTTCAGCTTTGTGGTTAATATTCATAGATATCAAGAAGATAAAGTTTCAAACAAATGCAAATGGTTGTACCAGCTCTTCCACTGTCATCTGTACTGATCCAGTACATGGTTTGTGCAGGCACGCTGGGCTCCTTTATTCCAAGGAACTTGCATTCAGCAAGAATCCATGTGTTGGATAGCTACTTGTTCAAATTTGGATGCATGCTTGAAAGAATTGTATGGAAAAGGAGCATGACATGAAGATGATTTCTCAAGTCCATGCAGTTCTGGATGGTAATTCTGTGATGATTTGAGTGAGAAGAGTATGTGTTTTCTTTGCATGAATTGCCAAATATCCAGCTGGTGTTAACTGGCATAATTCTGCTGAGGTCTGTAGGGTTCTACAAGGCCTTAAATCACCTGAATTTCTATTCAACACCCACTGTTTCAGACTTTAAATCTTACTGACGTAAGACATGATCTTTGAAGGTTATCTTTGAGTTTGACTGGAGGTCTTGATTATCCAATATGCATTTTTTTAGCATCAGAGATTCAGATGATGACCATCCCCCAAGGGCAGTACGTGATCACAGAGACTGCTGTGGGTACCCCGGTCACCACTGTCAACACAGGGCAGGTGAAAGCAGTTACTCAGGTAAGGAAAACCATCATGGCCTTTTTTTCATCCAGAATACTATCAGGCATAAAGCTCTTCAGCTTGAAGGTTTAAGGAATGCCAAAATCATGACTGGGGCACAGAGTGGAGGTGCCTAAAGAGGTGCAGAGTGCACAGTATAGTCTGCATATAACCATTTATAAGGCTCATGCTGTTTGGCCCTTGTATGTATGACTCCTTCCAGTTTAAAGTCTTCACTTAATCACATTTGCAGGACAAAGTATTATTTAGTGGTACTGCTTAGTCTTAAAAATATTTATGATTAAGCAGTATGCATTAAACCAAATTTCGGAACAGCTTCTGGAAACATTTCAGTAGCTTTCTGTTATGTATAAGATTAGAAAATAAGAAGAGTTCTTGCTATTCCTTGTAAGCAATCCAGCATAAGGAGGCAGGTCATTAGCCTGTGTTGGTATTAGTCACTGGGAGTGCAACTTCTACTAGAACATGTAGAATACAGGAAAAAACCTTTCAGAATAGTTGAATTAAAAATTGCTATTTTAATCTGTAGTGATGGTCTAATTGTGTAATGAGTTTAATGAGTTTAACCATTTGTAAATTAACCGAATACCAAGTAAGTCCAATGTCCTTCAAATCAAAAGACAGGCGTTATGTTGCTCTCAAATACATTTAAATGAAATAGAGCTTAGTTTAGAAGTTCCTTGTTTACACCAAAATGTCTCCCAGCAGACTACTAGAACAGAGAAGTTACAGAAGATACAGTGGTTATTAATTATTTTCTATTTTCCCCATGCAGACTCACTATGTGATAGCTGAAGGTCAGCCTGATCTTGATGGCAAACAAAATTCTTCACTCTCCAGCGAGGTTCAGGTGGGCGTTTCCCAGCCCGCAGCCCACACAGATCCCTTGGAATCCCAGACAAGCAGCCAGCAGCAAACCACCCAGTACATCATCACGACCACCACCAACGGGAGTGGCGGGAGCGAAGTGCACATCTCCAAACCCAGGACTTTCTCAGCAGAGCACGAGTGAAGGAGCCTCATGGTCCTGTTTGCTTCTCCTTGTCACCTCCCCGACAGCTCAGATGTGGGGGTACCCTGGGGCTCTGTATGTTTTAATGTATATGCTCATTTACCTTCCACTAAAACCTTGGAGCTCTTGTTAATGCTTTAAGAGGGTTTAATTCCCAGTGACCATGAAGTACCCTCAAAATCCTTCTGGGAGGCTTTTTATGCAGCTTTTAAGAAAAAGGACAAGAGAAGTAAAACCTCTACTTGCCTGGACTTTATTTTTGGCATGTCTGCTGACCCTTATTTTTCCTTTTTGGAAGTGTGTCCAGCAAACAATTTTATTTCAACTGTATGGGAAAAAGCTTGCCTTCCTGGCAGATTGTTGTATGTATATTTTTAACAGGAGTCATTAAACAGGAGAGCATCATGTAAATTGCCAGAATATGGCAGAACTGCTTCCTGTGGCTTCTAGCAGCCAAGGTGAAGGGGAATGTCCCTGTTCCATGTGAGCAGACTGCCTGGAGAAAGGAGCAGCAGCAGCCAAGCGGTGGCTCCTGGTGTCCCTCTATGGGGATGGATTGAACAATGAAGCTGTGAAGATGTGCCGAAGCAGTCCATTAAATTATTATTTTTCCAGCCCTCCAGAACTGTTTACATGCTGTCTGCCCTGCCCCATTTTACCCAGCAGTTCCAGAAAGCAGGAAAAGCACAGTCTTAAACCCATGTTGTTTAGAACAAACTGATTGAAATCCTAGGAGCACCTAAGGGTAGTACAGAGTCACTGTTACCTCTTTTCCCTCCACTGTTTGCAGGGAAAATTGCTTTTTTGCCTGTAAACAAAAAAAAAATAGGCTCAGCTAAACCTTCACAGCAGCTTCTGCTGTGATCTAAGATAGTTGTGCCAGGAGAAAATGAGGATACAGAGCACTCCTCTGGAGGGTCAGGGTCGTTACCTCTGTGGCCACCTCAAAGAAAACATATTTCTCCTCTTCAAGACTGGATGGAGAGTTGGTTACTTTGATGATTTTTTTTTTCCAAATAACCTTGTTAAAACTGCACTGTAATTCCTTTGGACAGTTCCATAAAACAACCAGCCCTGGACTCAGGAAACACACAAGAAACATGCTAGTGGACCACTATTTAGGGGACACAGAAAGCCATCCGTGAGGGTTGCCTGATGTGATGGACCTGGTCTACGTACAGAATTCATGTTGCATTTAGGGACCAGGAGAAAGGGAAAGAGAAGGTTTATCTTTTAAGGCCGTGTAGTATGTTTTTCCTTACATAGTTCTCCTTCACAGGTCATCTTGGTTGGTTGTTTAAGGCATTCTGGTGGTTGCAAGAATATGACTAGAACTCCATTGAGTCCTGATGGGATATACTGTGTATGTCTGAACTTCCATTCACTGCTGGAAAACTCATCCCAGAATGTCTGTGCATAACAGGATACATTTATTTATAAAACAAAAACAAAGAAGGGGTTTGTGTCTGAAAGGCCCTTGAGACAGAAGAACTCGAGAGTTTTTTTTATTTGTTTCTCTTGTACTGCACTGAGTGTGAATGTGGCACTCTTCCATAGGTATTCCCACAGATTCAGGTGCATATTACCTATGTGAGTAAGCACTACACATTGCGGTATCAGGTTTTATGAAGTTAAAGCTCTTTGACATGAGAGAACTCCACACTCAGGCTGCACAAGAGCAAATCTTGCTCCTTGTGGGCAAAGCCTTGTAGCAGGTATTGCTTTGGTAATTAACATATCTGTTAATGTGGCGTGGAAATAGTATTGAGATAAATCAGCTGGCAAATACTGGCCAGCTCAGAACTGTTCTGAGTTAGCTTTGAAGTGACTTGCCAAGATGTGGATTACTTTGTTTCTGGGATTTCTCTTTTCTTGCTGTACCACCATACCGGGGCATTAATGAGCCGGGTAGAATTAACGTGGACCAGAGCTCCCATTTGGTCAAGTGCAATGATGAGTGACTTAAAATTCTGTGGATTTGGCAGCCCAGCCACTGTGGCAGCGTGGGCAAACAACCTCAATGCCCAGTAAGTAATGCGAATTCACGTTGCTGAGGACTTTGGAATTACAATGTTGGGCCTTGCAATGTTGTTGGTGTGGGAAGAGAGTAGGGAGAATTTTGTCTTGGCTTTCTTCAGGCTGCTGCTGATTTAATAACAAGCCACAAATGCTACAAGTGGTAGGAAAATAGCAGACTTGGAAATGGGAGACTGGGAATACTGGGATACTGCCTGCAGGAGTAATTTTAAAAGTCTTCCAAGTTTGACAGTAGAAGAACATCAAATATGTTCCCATTAATGATGTTGCAGACATGGGGTTTAAAAACTATTTTGCTCTATTCACCTTCGTTAGAACAGTTCATGAATGAGGACAGTTGTACCAGTTATTTAAAACTGAAAACTATTTACAACATAAAACCATTTCAAAACAGCCTTTTTGAACTCAAATCTTCCTCATCAAAGTTCCTCCGCCCCACAGCAGCAGCATGCTTGGGCTATCAGCCTGACTCCAGGTGAATTAATTCCAAGTGTCCCAAGTTGAATGAATGCCTTGTGAAAGCAGCATGCCTGGAAATGGAAGTACCACAGATTTTCCTTCCAAAATCAAGAACTACAGTGATTGCATAGATGGCAAAGATTGCATGAATTTTTGTCTCTGTTTCTGCAGCGCAGAAGGTATAGGATGTATTATTTTTAAACCAGAGCAACCCAAAGATCTCTCTAAGTCATGTCCCACAGAAGTGTAAATCCAGAGTCCTTTCAGTTGCCTGCAAGGTCCATGTTTTGTTTGGAGATGCTGTCCCTTGGAGGCATTTTGGGTCAGATTCTGTATTTTCCTGGAGGTAAAAGAAAACAACCCCAGCCTGCGCACCCTGATCTTGCACCTCTTGGACTGCTCGGGCCCCATGTCTTATTTAACTGTGTATGTTTATTGTACATTTGGTGACTGTTGTTGTGTTCAGAGTCTCGTGCAACCTGGCAGGTGTAAAAAAAAAAAAAAAAAAAAAAACAAAAAAAAACCACAAAAAACCAAAACCTGAAAATAATAAATCTTTTTCTCTTTTTTTTTTTTTAAATCACTTGCAATGACCAATCTGTTTGTTGGGGTAAGGTGTTAGGTGGAGGGTGAATGAAGTGGGGTGTGGATAAATGGGATGGTAACAGTATAGAAGTTACAGAGAAAAATATATTTGCTACTCTCTGGATGGAACACAGAATTTCCGACCTCCCACAACGCAATCCAAGGGAGGGTAAATAGAGGGTGGAGTGGAGTGGAGCCCCTGTGTCTCTGCTGAAACCCTTGCAGAGTAGGGAATTTTTAAAATTATTTTTAAACTTAAAAGGTAGTACTTTTTAGCTGATAGCTGCACAGCATCTGAAAACAGAGAGATAAAGGATGATGTCTGTTGGATCAGCAACCATACAAAATCTCTCCAGGAGTGACTCGTTGCCATCCCAGGGTTATCTCAGGTACTACCCTGAAATATCCACTCCCAAGGTATGACCATCACTCACTAAGATGTGTGACTCAAGTCACTCAAGCTCCACCTAAATGTAAAGAAATACTATAAAAATGAGTTAAAAACAGGGAGAAGTTAGGGAAGAGTCCATCATAACTTCCTCGATGAATGTGTCTCTCGCTCATTGGTAAGACCAAAAGATCTCCTTTTGCTGGTGGCTGAGCTTAGGGAGGAAGTAGAAAGACTAAGGAGTATTAGGGAAAGTGAAAGGGAAATTGATTGGTGGAGTTCTGCCCTTCCATCCTTAAGGGAGGCCCACCAGGAGTCAGAGGACTCCCGTGCCTCCCACTGTCAGGCAATAGGAGGACACCTGGTGGACGAAGGGGAGTGGAAATGGGTCCTCACTCAAGGAGGTAATAAAAATTCCTCCTGACTCCCATCACCTACCCAGGTGCCACTTCAGAAGAGATATGAGGCCCTGGATCTAGAAGAGAATTATCTGTCCAGTGAGCCTCCCAATTATGCTTCATCTGTCAGATGGATTGCCACCTCTAACATTAAAAAGAAA
>VZTE01001765.1:10630-88663 GCA_013397775.1 Eulacestoma nigropectus
CCCCCGAGGCGGACAAGGATTATTATACTCCTTTTATGGGGGAAAACAATAGATCTGTGGGGTACAAAGTCCCTAAGAGGCACAAAGGCGTTGGAGGTGGGACTTGCTAAGACAGGGCCACATCTGCACCTGGCGTTTGAAGAGTCCAGTCTGTGGGATGCCAGCAGTTCCACCCTGGACTTCTGTACTCAAGAACTCGAGCATGAGTTTCGCTTTTGCAGATACCCAGCAGTGCCCGAGTCTGGCAGGGCTGGCTGGCCAGCATCTAACCTGGCTACATGGCATAGGTGGTGTCAGGTAGGCAGGCTTCTAGCTCAGACCTAGCCTAAAACACAGCAGTGCTGTAAAATGGAGCCGTGAACTGTTGCTGTATTTCTTTAATTCCATGACTTGTGGCTGGGAGCGTTCACCCAGGTCATGGGAGAGTTCAGTCCCTCAGATCTTGCCAGAGGGTGAATGAGACATGTGTCTTCCTCTTAATTGGCAACAGGCTAATTTTGGGCTCCTCCAGCTTCATCGTGAAGCTGTGTCATTATGCAAGAACTTTCAGAAGCTGAGTGAGGTGGTGAAAGACAGGAACCAGAGGGGAAGGCAAGAAGGGCCTCCATAGTGTTCTCTAAGGATGGTTTCTGGGTTGAACACGTGAATAGTCAGAATATGGAAGCAGCCCAGAGCAGATCTCCTCCCTTCCCTCCCTTGGCCCCATACAGAGCATCCCCCAACCCCTCATTAGGCTGAAACATGTCTTTGATTTAGAGAATCTTGAACATTATTCACTCAGTTGGAAGAGCTATAACAGAAGAGGAGGAGACTGCCTCCTGTCCAAAGTAACCAATGCTTCCACAGTTAGTGGGTATGAGTGTGAAAAAAGGGTTTGGTGTTGCATTGTGAAGAAAACAGAGCTGACTGTAGCTGTTTTACTTGACAGATTAATCTGCTAAATGAAGACATACCTGGCTTTCTCTTTGGAAAGAGCTGGTTAGGGAGACAATTCTAAGATGTAACCTGCATGGAGATTTCTGTTTTGGCACTCCCTTGGTGTCTCACTGCAGGTCTTTATGGATTCAGAAATCAGGTGCGTGTTTTCCTAGATGCACTGCATGCAGTGTGTAATTCAGTCTCCTGCTTCCACTCTAAATGCCTTTCATGCAGCTCAGCTGTCTTTCCTGGTTGGGTTGGGACTATCTCGTGTAAGGATAATCAGTAGATTAGCAATTGATCTGGGATACATATGCAGGTGAGCCCTAGGATGCTACTGCTGTGCTGGAAGTCAGTGGAACAGCTCCCTCACTGAGAGCCTCCCACAGGAATGGTTTCAGGAAGGCTACCAGCTACTTTTCTACCTTCTTGACTTGGTAGGTCTTCATTGCATCGCAGGTTCGACAGTACAGAGTTTTGTCAGCCCTACTAGTGAGTGGAATTTTCACATTTTTCTCCTCCACCACCAAAAGCAAACTCAAATTCATTCAGATCTAAAGCCTATTTCAAATAAACTCAAACATCTCGATTCCAGGAAAGTCTGGAGCAGGTTTCTAATTTCATTTAAAAGCTGGGCAGATTTTATCTCTCTTTGTATTATACTTACGGTCCTTTTGTCACTTGTTAGCTTTTGATTTCTTTTTTAAAATACATCTGCAAAAAAAATACTTGCAAAAGCAAACATCTCTGTTATAATTTGCTCTATTTGGCTTCACATATTCAGGAATCTGTTTCCATACTTTTAAAATAATTCTGTAATAAAAAATGTGCCCAGATTTAGTCCCAGAAGTGCAGGAGTGGTAACTATCCCACTCCCCCTCTGGCTGGCCACTGTTACTCATCTTTGCTGACTTCAGGCTACCAAAGCATTACCACTGTTTTATGCCTGACAGCTGGTTCACAGGCATGACAGCACCGATGAGTTTTATAAAAAGGTGAGAGCTTTAAAAAGAGCTGTACAGAGCTCTGTGTGTGACCCTAGGAGTTACAGTCTGCATGCTGCTTCTCCACTTCCTCAAGAATTCACTGCTTCCTGAAGAATTTGTCTCACCTGTGAAAGCTGGCTTCCTGGAACTTAAAAACTTGACTGTCATTCTTAAGACTCCTTTCCTGCTATCACTTTGATCTTTTCCAGGTGAGAGCTTAAATCCTGGCTGCTTCTAATTATCCTGCAAGCACAAAAAAAGGACATTGTGTCCCTGGGCTAAATCCACTTTGTGAAAAGCACAGTCCAATATTACAGCGAAGAGGGAAGGGAAACTAACAGGAAGGAGATATTTTTTTCCCCATGGTGGCTTCTAGTATAGACCAGGCAGTTCTTACAAGATGGGTTTCAAAGAATAAGGAAAACATGGGCTCAGGATGTGAGGAAAGAATACCTAAGTGGTGACTGTGACTGCCCACAGGTGGTTTGTGGAGCTTTGAATGAATGCCTCTGCTGGAAGACAACAGTAGCAAAAACTTGCAAAAAAACCCCAAAACCAACCAACCAAAAACCAAACCCAAAAGCCCCCAAACCTCCAAATCTTCACTGCCCTCATTGAAGCCCTATTTCCTTAGGACCTGGAAGACTGGTTGTTGGTCCTCTTCTGAGGCCCAGCTGAGGCTCGTCCTGCCTTCATGATGCCCTGTGAGACACAGGGCAGAGCTGGGCTGCCCGGGGCTGGCTCATGGACCAGTGCTCAGTGCTGGGGGCCTTACTGGAACAACCAGCCCAGCTGGCTGCTGGGCAGGGAAAGGAGCAGGCTGGCTCTGCTCAGCAGGGACACACTCAAAACAGTGCTAGAGGCCGAAAACAGCTGAGCTGGGGCCAGGAGCTGGGGTCTGGGGCTAAGGCACTCTCTCTCTGCCTATCCAATTTACTCCTGTCCTCCACAGAATAGCCCAGAGCATGTTTTAGTCTCTATTTTCAAGTTTATTTTCCTTTCCTTCTGGGGACTGCTCTCTTGTTACTGTTACACTATAATTAGAGGAATCACATCTGTCTTCGTGTGTTTGCATCTCATCATATAATCTGATGGCATATCAAAACAAACAAATAAATACAAACAGGAAGTAGATCATTACACCAAAACCAGTGCTGGCTTTTATAGTCCTGCTGCTCTGTCAGGTCATTAAATGCCTTACTGCTTTATGCTTTTCTCCATCAATGACAGGAACTGTCACAGTGCCCACTTACCTTATAAGATGCTTCTTGATTTTAAGAGGAAATATGCTATATTTGAGTTAAGCATCCTGGCAACTTAAGGGAGAGGCTGAGAGGGTGGGACAGGGCACATTCACTAATCATCTGATGAATGAAATAGTTTCTTTTTTAGATCTTAATTGCTAGAGGGACCCCATGACAAAAAGTGTGTTTACACTGCACAACTTTTTATGAGCACCAATGCATATATTATGATGGCTCAAAGCCCAGGCAAAAGCTTGGAATTTAATTTTTGTTTCAGTAAGTAGATTTGGTCTAATCAGATAACAGCAGCAATAAAAATTTTCACAATAGCAGTTGGCCTTTATCTGACCAGTCTAAGAACAAAGGCTTACTGTTTTGCAAGATATCTTTCAAGATCTTTTTTGTGGCCTAAATAAATATTACAAACTCCTTGTCAGTAGGCTTTATGTTAGATTAAAAGAAAAAGGATGCTCTTTGAAGGTCTTTGGGGTTTTTTTCTGAGAAATTTTATCAAGCACCAAATACAAATAGTCCTTCACAATCAATGAATGTCACCAGCCTCTGGGAAAGATACTCATGATTTTTGCCACGAGTGAGGAAACCATGGATTATATTAGGGCATCAGGCAACGATATTTTGTTCTGCACTTTCTCCAAGAAGTAGGAATGATCCTCATTTCCCTACAGAGTTGTGACCTGGGAATATAAAGAGAAGACTGCACAAAGGAGACTCATTTGGATAGCTGGAAGGCGCCCAAGATCTGAAGAAGGAGATCGAGACACATTTGTCTGTTCCGGTGAATTTCAGTGGGGTTTAGGCAGCAATTGCACAGCAACTGCAGGTGTTGGGGAGGTCCATATGAAGAATGTGGCCCCAAGCAGGCCTCCTTGGGGGAGCCTGCATGGAGCACTCCTCTCTGAGTCTACTGCAGGACGAATTAGCCATGGACATTTTCTTTCCAACTTTAGCCAAGGGAAGGAGAGGTCTTTGATACTGTGACCCAGTCAGACCATTAAAGGAAGTGGAAGACCTGAGTACTTTGCCTTCCTCAGTCTGAGAACCTTCAGTCTGGTTCTCACTCAAGGAAACAGCTTTAACCACAAGGCACGTAAGTGTGTTAGGTAACAGGACACCTCTCCCGCACAAACGTGGCTGTGCACATGAGGCTCTTTCCCCTGGTATTAGCAGTGGGAATGTCATAGTGGCTTCTACTGACATACTTCCTGATTTCCCAGGAATCCCTTTGCATGGCAGAAATAAGCATAATTTAAATTTAATTTAATTGTCCAATATTCTGCATAGTATTTTATACTTGTCCTTTCAAGAGGCATTGTGCTCAAACCAGAACAGCAATCGTTCAGAGCCCCACTGTTTTCGTCTCTGAAGTAAATTTACTTTGCAGACATTAGATGGCCACTGGGGGTTTGGTTCCCCAAGGATTCACACTTACCAATTTTTAAGATTGTGCTGGAGGACACAAAAGTTCTTCCACTGGGTCATCATTTCATTCCAATAAATGCTTGTCTAAAAGCAGAACCAGATGGTTGCAATCTTAAAAGGTTTTTTAAAACTACACTACGCAAACAACCACTTTAGGGCTAATAATTTGCTCTGTTCTTTACCATGCTCAATAAAAAAGACCTTCCTTGCTGTCAAGAAGTTTTTGTCTCGGATAAAAAGGGCGACAGGCAGACAGATGGCATAAAGCAAGGGAAATACAGAGTGGGAATAAATGGATTAATCAGCAAGCTGCATAAACTGTGTTATGCACCTTTTGTATAACTTAGGAATTTACAGGTTGGGAAATGTAGTTTTCCATAAAACATGAAATCTTGCAGCACAGGTTCAGGCTACTGCTTTTTTTAGAACCGTTTCCAGAACAATTTCACATTGTCAGGTTAATCTGAGGCACAAGGAGCCCCAAACGAGGTTCCCCTTCTTAAAAACTCATTGCTGTTCGGCACCTCTGTGTGACAAGCATCTGAATTCCAGACAGGTGACTGCCCTGGCAAGGAGAGAGCTCAGGGAAAGAGTGGCATTTGCCTGCTCTGTTGAGATGACTGGGTAGCTGCACTTTACTTGGACAATCCAAACTGTTTTACCCTTTTTGGAGAAACTAATTAAGGAGTTAAGCTAATACACCAGCATTACCAGTTCCATGGTGCAGATTAAATAGCTAGGCCAAGATTTTTACTCTTACCTGGTGGAGTTTTAAGGAACATAAAGGAGAGTTACCTTTTAGGTCATAGGAGGTCCTCACATCTTTTTGGGACGCATGTTCTGACCAAACAGCCTATCAGGTGATGCCTGTTAGACTTCAGAGACAGGATAAATCCCAAATCACATTCTTAGTGTGACATTATTCCTCTCTTCTACAGCTCTTAAAAATGTGCCCCACAGCTCCCTGCAAAGACAGCCAACTGCAGAACTAATTCTCACTATTGTCACTTTTTTTCACATAGGTTCATGATGTTGTGCCATCAGCTCCTGCTTGTCTTTGGCCTGTCACTAGCTAGTGGGGTGTGTGCATCTAGAAGGTGCTACTCAGAAGCCCGAGTCTCCATATATTTTTTCTGCAGCCTCACAGATATTCCACCTGTGCCAAAGGATACAGTGAAGCTTTTCCTTACTTACAACTATATCAGACGAGTGACCGAGACTTCGTTTCCGCTGCTGGAGCACTTGCTGCTGTTGGAAATCGGAACCCAGTCTGTCCATCCTGTTACCATAGGAAAAGGAGCATTCAGGAACCTGCCAAACCTTCGTATCTTAGACTTGGGAGACAATAAGATTCTTCAACTGGATCTTGATGCTTTTGTGGGCTTGCCAAGCCTGACTGTCCTCCGTCTGTTTCACAACTACCTTGGAGATTCCATCCTGGAAGAACGTTACCTTCAAGATCTGAGGTCATTAGAAGAATTGGATCTTTCAGGGAATGAAATCACAAAACTTCATCCTCATCCCTTATTTTATAATCTAACAGCTTTGAAAAGTGTGAACCTGAAGTTCAACAAGATATCCAACTTTTGTCAAACCAATCTTACCAGCTTCCAAGGAAAACACTTTTTCTTTTTTAACCTCGGTTCTAATCATTTGTACAAGACAGAAGATGTGGCCTGGGCCAAGTGCCCCAATCCTTTCAAAAATATTACATTTAGCTCACTAGACCTTAGTGACAATGGCTGGAGCACAGAGAAAGTCCAGTATCTCTGTAAAGCCATTAAAGGGACTCAAATCAGTTCTTTAATATTTAGCAGTCATATAATGGGTTCGGGATTTGGCTTTGATAACCTAAAAAATCCAGATAATTCTACTTTTGCAGGACTAGGAAGAAGTAATCTTAGTTTCTTTGATATTTCACAGGGTTACATTTTCTCTCTCAATTCTTTAGTCTTTCAAAGTCTTGGTAATCTGGAATCACTGAACCTTTTCAAAAACAAGATAAATCAAATCCAAAGGCAAGCATTTTTTGGCTTGGGCAACCTAAAAATTCTCAATCTCTCAAGTAACCTTTTGGGTGAGTTGTACGATTATACTTTTGAGGGCCTACGTAGTGTAATGTATATTGATTTACAGCAAAATCATATTGGGATGATTGGTGACAAATCGTTCATGCAATTAGTAAATCTGAAAATAATTGATCTCCGAGACAATGCCATTAAAAGACTCCCTTCCTTTCCACATCTGACCTCTGCCTTTTTAGGTGACAATAAGCTAATGTCTGTGGCTGACAGAGCAATAAGTGCAACACACCTCGAATTAGAAAGAAATTGGTTGGCAAACCTAGGTGACCTGTATATTCTTTTCCAAATTCCAGATCTGCAGTATATCTTCTTAAAACAGAACCGGTTCTCTTACTGTGTGGAAAGCACTAATGTTATAGAAAACAATCAGTTAATATACATGGATCTAGGTGAAAATATGTTACAGCTGGTGTGGGAGAGAGATTTATGTTTGGATGTGTTTGGGCCATTGCCCAAACTTCAAGTTCTGCATCTGAATAACAACTACCTTAGTGCTCTTCCACAGGAGATTTTTAGAGGTCTAACATCTCTTAAAAGACTTAACCTGGCTTCCAACCTGTTGTCTCATCTTTCTCCTGGGCTTTTCCCACAAAGCCTAACAAATCTAAACTTATCTGGAAACCAGCTGTTTTCCCCCGAGCCTGAAGTCTTTATGACTTTGAGTATTCTGGATATAACACATAATAATTATGTCTGTGACTGCGCTTTAAAGAGCCTGCTGGTGTGGCTGAATGAAACCAACGTTAGCCTGGCTGGCTCCCAGTCTGACAGGTACTGTGTGTACCCCCCTGCCTTTGAAGGGGTGCCCCTGTCACATCTGACATACGATGGTTGTGATGAAGACAAACTCCAGCAGACACTCAGATTCTCATTATTCGTCTTCTTCTCTGTCACTCTTCTCATGTTTCTGGTGGCAGTCATCATTTTTACTCGCTGCCGGGGGATTTGTTTCATCTGGTATAAAACCGTCACCAAAAGAGTTATAGACAGCCAACCACGAGTAGCAGATGAAAGTGAATACAAATATGATGCATATCTGTGCTACAGCAAAAATGACTTTGAATGGGTCCAGAATTTGTTGCTAAAGCACCTGGATTCACAGTATTTTGATAAAAACAGATTTACCTTGTGTTTTGAGGAAAGAGATTTCTTGCCCGGGCAAGAACATATCAACAATATTCGTGATGCCATTTGGAACAGCAGGAAAACAGTTTGCATTGTGACCAGGCAGTTTCTCAAAGACGGGTGGTGTGTGGAAGCCTTTAATTTTGCCCAGAGCAGGTACTTCTGTGATCTGAAAGATGTCCTCATTATGGTAGTGGTTGGGTCACTTTCTCAGTATCAATTGATGAAACACAAACCAATTCGAAACTTCTTACAAAGGAGTCAGTATTTGCGGTGGCCTGAAGATTATCAAGATGTAGACTGGTTTTTAGATAACCTTTCTTGCCAAATTCTGAAGGAAAAAAAAGTGCAAAGGAAAACCAGTGGTCTAGAGCTGCAGACTGTAGCAACAGTCTCACATTGACTGTGTGAGTTCTTGCAAATATCCCATTTCCAACTGTGCCGTGGCAGGAATAAACAGAAGTTGGCTGCATCTTTCCTTGAAAATACATGTAGAATGATAACTGTTTCAGTATAAATCCTACAGAACACAGAGACAAAGCAACCACCAAATGTATGAAAGTGCAATTGTTTTATGGACTACAATATGCATTTTCAGAAGAATTGAATGAATCACAGATGCTTCACATTTTGAGTGCATCTTCAGGCACTTTAGTCCTGATTTTTGGAGTACTGCTTACTTAATGGTCTGTTTCGGCTAGAGAAGGATGTTCATGGTTGTTTTTTCAAAGAGAGCCCATGGTACTGTCCAGGAGTGACCAAAAGTGCACTCAGGCACTGCCAAGCCTGACCATTGTGGTTCCTGGACTAATCACTCCTGTGCTTGCTGCACTGGTAACTTTTCATGCTCCGTTTTACAGTACAATCACTGTTTTGCACCTTTATGCTTTATACTGGTGTAAAAAGATTTCATTTGTTTGTTTTCTACTCAATTAACCTCAGCTCAGCTGGAACATACAAACTCTGGACTTCATTCATGCCCTTCCTCTCCACAACTTCCCTGCTTGGTGGTCAAACTACGATCATTGCTCTACATCATTTGCTGCTGTTTCAGCTTCGGTGCTTTTTCACTTGAGCTGCTTCCCGCTCTGCAGAGAGGAACAGGTATTCCCTATGGATCTGAAGCAAGCTGGGGCTTGGAAAGCAAACAAGAAACTAGGTCAGCAGCTGTGCAGGCTGTACCCCGGTGACAGGGCTTTTGCGTTCTGGGAGTGGGAAATACACTTGTACTTTGTAATTGTCCTGTGTAATTTGGGTTGTCCTTAGCACACCCTGTGTGCTGATCAATTCTAAGGTGCTTTCCTGCTTCTATTGAAATGCCATTAATGCCTGGTACTCTCTTACTTCTCTAATTATTTTACCACTGTCTGCATACACTGCTGTGTGTCTTCAAGGGGTTGTTTAGGGTCATTTTAATAAAAGTCTGACTCAGTGTTCACTGTTACAGAACCTGCACCTATTATTTCGATCATGACATACTCCCTGAGTGTGCTGTTCACCTCTGTGCATTTATTCAACAAAAGCTTACCAAAATAATTTCAGAGTGATTTCAGTGAGGTTTTCTGCTGTAGTGAGGAAGCAGGAATGGGAGGTTTTTTCAGTTGTCTGCCTCGACCTTAGCTGCAAACAAATAACATCATCTTAACTGTTTTGATAGAGGTGAGAGAGTGTAATCCACTTTGTGTGAATGCAGTCGCTGGAATATAGATGTGCCTGTGGCTGATCTAATTTAGTCTCAGCACAGCATACACGATATCTATTGATAAAATTACTACAGCAAAATATCTCTTCCTTCTCAATCGGTGTAGTCATTGAGGAAGGCAAAAAATGCCAAACCTTGGAATATTTTCCAGCCGGCATGGGACACGGGGTTGCAGATGAAAGACGGGATTGACTGTGCTGGTGGATCCCTGGGTGTCGCTGTTGGCTCGGGTAACAGCCCGGCTTTGCTGAGCCCCTCCTGCCTCCTGCCACTGCAGCTGCTGGCAGTAGGGAAAAATCCTGCTGCAAGAAGAGGGTTGGGAAAGCACAAGCAGCCGTGGTTTCCCAGAGCCCCCCATGAGCCATCAGAAAAGCCACCACGGACATTTCAGCTCTCTGCACTTTTTACATTTCTCTGAAAATGTCCAACTTTCTCCTTTTGTCCCGTCAACCAGTGCAGATATTTATAGGCGTGCTTTAAATGCAGAGGCTGTACCAGGGAGTATTTCACATAAAACCCACTGGCAGATAGCCAAAGCAGGAATGAATCTGTACAAAGATCATCTGCAGGTCCAGTCTATGGATCTGTGCATGGTCTAAGAGTTGGGGATTTTAAAAGCACCCTTAAGAAATTATATTTGAATGAGCATCACAAAATATTTTCAGTCAAGTGTTAATTTAGAGCCCTCTCCACTTAGGACCTTACTCTATGTTTACAAAACATTCCTATCATTTCAGATACTTAAAACTTTGTCCTGCTAATCTGTGTATGCAGGAATGACAAGTAAATACAGGAGATAGTTTAAGCCAAGGCTTTTCCATTTAATTTGAAATGCTTCTGTCTATTTCATGCTCATGCCACTGGTGGGAGGTGGCTACATAAGGTTTGCATTTACTTCAGGCTTTGGAAAGGTCTGACTTTACATACAGGTTTTAATAAAACCTTTGGATGAAATTTCATTGTCTGACTCTGTGCTTATTAACCAATTTAGAAACTTCCAGAGATCACACCTGTGCTGGAAGCAGATGGGAAAACTTCTTTCTTCCACAGAGGCAGCTTAGAAATGTAGAATTAGTCCAGCCTCCATCTTGCAAATTCTATTGCAAGATGTCTACAAAAAGAGGTAACAGGATTTTTGGAGAACATGCTACTGAACCATTCCTGACTGTGGTTTGCAGGCAAACGAGTAACTGCAGTGTCAAATTTTAAAGAGGTCCAAAATAACTTTCTTTTTTACTCTCTGTGAAACCATTCCAAGCCTGAGACTCTCAGAACACTTACATTTGGTACAGTCTGTCCTATATGATGAAAAATTGCCTTCAGATAGATCATAGGACCCTGATCACAACCTCTGTAGAATCACCTATCTTAAATGACAAAGCCTGGGGAATTGTTGAGAAAGGGCTTGTGCTGACTTTATACTCCTCTGGTCAGCAGGAATCACAGAAGCATCCTGTACAAAAATGGAGAATGACTGTGCTTGATGAATTAAGGCCATAAATTGAGCCTCAACCTCATAACTATTGATCAGATTTCCTTCAGGCTCACTGGGAACATTTCTGCTCTATTAGAATTTTATGGCTCCTTAGTTAAGGAATACTCTCATCAGTTTTACTCACCTTCCTCTGTGAAAAACATTAACTTGTTGGAGAGGGTCCAGAATAGGGTGTGAAGTGTGGCACTGGCGCTAAAGCAAGCTGTTAAGATGGAAGCTGGTGAATTTACTTGCAGTAGCAGCACAGGGGAGGACAGTGACTCAGTGCCCCATGGTATCAATTCAGATATTCAGTAGCAAAAGCCCACTCCTGCCATTGCAATGTATATTATAAACACCAACTGGTCAAGTGGGCAGTATTGCTCCACAGCGACATTTAGCCAGCCTGTCAGAATCCAAGGGTTGCATGGGCTCCTCCTCAAAATCCAGGCACTCAGGACTAGAACCCACATTCTACAAACCTATCCCTATGGAGACTAACAGAAGCAAACAATTGTGTGCCCACTTATTATTTCATATTTTACATTATTATTACTATTTCACACACAGTGAAATCAGGCATCCCCTCCCATCTGACATGCATAGTAGTCTCAGTGAAGTCCAATTATACTTGTTAATCCCAATCAGAGAGACTGTTCCACCTGCTGGTAGACATATCATGTTGTTAATTAACAAGGTGATAGATCTAACTACTAACAGTTGGTATCCAGCATTGCTCCCACCTCAATGCCTGTGTGGAGAACACAAGCTTAGATAAGACTACAGAGAGCTCAGTCTCAAAAGGGACACTCCTACATACATTGCCCAGAAACACTCTGTCTTTAATTTTCTTGTGTCACATCATTAACTCAGCTCATTTGCTGACTTCTGGGTCTTTTTTTCATCATGACAGCTCTCCTTCTCCCTGACAGCGACCATCTGTGTTTCAGATCATTGGACCCTGCCTTCTCGATTCTGTGTGGTGCCCATTATTTTACAGCATGTTTAACGTGTTCTCTTCTTGCTGGAGCTCCAGTCCAGTTAAATCACAAAGCAAGGCCCATACCTGGGAAAATACAGATGAAGAGCAGGACACAGCTGAGTGGCAGGAGTGAGTGGTTGCAAATGGAGCAGAAGCCTCACGTGAGAATCTCTGGGAAAGCACAAAGTTGGGAAGGGTGCACACTTGGGTTCTGTGAGAAGTGGAAACATGGAAGCAAGCAAAGACAGGCAAGGAACAAGATACGTCTTTAGGGTCTGACTCTACAAACATGAGCAGGCATAATGCCCTGATGAAGTAAGGAGATTCACCTGAAAATAGCTCGAGCAAATGTTGGCATGGTTTCTTTGCACGTGTACAGTACTGCCAACAGTACGCAGGCAGTTCTGTAAAATAAGGTTTCCAAAATCAGAGACTGGTGTAAAAAACGCCCAAAGAATAGAATACAATTATAAATGTCTGGTATTTGACCCTGTAAGACCACATTTTCACACTTTCTACATGATCGAAAGATGGTGGGTATTCATGCAGTCTGTGAATACAAGAGCCAAGAAATCATCCAAGTATTTCAGGACTTCTGCTTAGCTATGAAGATCTTAATTAGTCAGGCCTGGAATAAAGAACTTTTGGAAGATGATGGAGAAAAGACAGGCCTTTCCAGCTTCCCAGCCCTCTGTGGGCAGTGATCTTACATCACATATATCCTCTTCCATTCATGTGAGATGTTTTAGTTGTTGCTGTTAAATAGGATCAGCAAGACTACAGCCTTGACTGCAATGAAGTAACATGAAGGAGAAGTGACAATATGAACACTTCCCATACTGACAAATCGACATCAGCAGTCCTCACACAAGGCCTCTCCTGGTGTTTGTTCCATTAGGTTGCCTGTCAGACTCTGGGAAGGTTTGAAACCCTTTGGAATGCCAAACAGCTCATTCTGCCTTTGGTACGAGCACTTTCTCCTACTCAGCTTTCAGTTACCTGCTTTCTGATTTCTGCCTCCCAAAGAGGAGCTGAGCATCTCGGTCTTCAGTCTCACTGTGCTGCTCCCAGCAGCCACCAAAGATTCCACACACACCTGGAACAACTGCAGGGGCTGCTCCACCAGCACTTCCTTTAACTAGACAAAAGCTGCAAAAGCAAAGTTTAGGAGCTGAGATTTACCCAAAAAGGCCACTGTCAGCACTGACTTGAACCAGAGAACGTTGTATGCCAAGCAGGTACCAGAAGTTTTAAATTCAGCCTTGCATCACATCTAGAAATTACTGCTGGGCCAGGCCAACTCCCTGCATGATTCCTCCTCTCTGTTTGTACAGATTGACAGGAGGCTTCTCTTCCCTCTCTAACCTTAACTTTGCCTTCTGTACTGTGTATATACAGTGCAGTGGGTGCCAAAAATAAGTCTACATTTCCTTTCCCAATATGCAAAAGTCAGAATGTAGGTATGACATGAGTTATTTCATAGTGCAAAGACTATCTATTCATAGCAGACTCTGTTTGTTTCAGACATGTGGTTTTCCTTCCTTTTAGATAGTCCATTGTTTGTCTTTTTCATTTGTATTAAAAATAAAATCTTTGAGAACTGCGAGCAGGAGAGAAAAAAAATATATTTCTTCTGAAACTAACAATTCTCCAAACAGGAAGGTTAGCTTTTTCCTGTTTAGACATTATGTTCAAAGAGAGGAAGCTGGGATTTTCAATGATAATAATAATTACATGGTATGTAAACATCAGTAAGTATCAAAGAAGGCTTCACTTTTTATTTAGTGTGCCCCAAATGCTGTTTAGAGTATTTTTACCAGTCTCTTGCAAAACTGGATTTATGAGCAGTCATTGCACTGGGTTGATCATCATATACAAGATCCCAGAGTGTAAGAAATCAGGCTACCTCAAGCCTGCATGGAGGGCAGTGATGGACAGGAGTGAAGCAAATGGAGAATCCTCATGCAAAACAACACTTTGAGATGGCAGATTTGCAGATTTGGGGGGAGTGTTGAATCAGGATTATACCTACCAGGCTGTTCATGCTGCTACCTAGAGCTAAGTACTTCAAGTCATGAAGTCTGTTGATGCTGTTCCTAAAAACTGGATTGACAATGTAATTTCAGCATAGAGATCAGGTGCAATATCAAAACACGTATTTGGCCCATGTGGGACCTTGTAGCAGTGAACCTGGAAGTGTTGTATAAAGATTCCTCCCTAAAGATGGAGGATATGAGGCAGAGAGAATGAAGTTAAGTACCTTTGGTCTCGGGCAGCACTGGGAAGAGAGCTCAGGTTTGTCAAAGCTCTTAGGTCGGTTTGCTCGGTTTAGTAGGAGTTTTACAACGGGCATTTTTATTACCTTGGAAATTAAAGTCTTCTATTTATCTGCAGAACTAATTAACAGCCTCCATTTAACGTGCTGCCAGTCTGCCCATGTGGGGCAGAACTGGTTTTACAGGGAGGAGAAGGCGGCTGAAGGGTCATTAAGTGTCATCAACTTGATCTGAGCCTATTCAGGATGGGAGCAAGAATCCACTGGGCATTTCACTGGGAGTTGCTAACACTTTTCAGGTACCCACATGGTCTGGTATTTCTGACAAGGGCTTGCAAATTAACAATGACAGGAAAAACCATGGAAGACATATGGCCCCATAAGGACATTGTCCTCATGAAGATGGACCTATAGGGGTGTGAGCAATGGAGTGGGGAGAGTAGGGAGAAGGCAAGGTAATTTGAAATGCACGAACTCTATTTTGAGAACTCTCAGATACTAAAATTCATCAATGATCATGAAAAATCTTTCGAATGGGCCATTTGGATATGCTGCTTCAAAACAATGAACCCTAAGGATTTAATGTCAATAAGGAAAAACAAAGGTGAAACAATAAATTGTACAGAGTATGAGAAATGAACAAAACTATCCTAACTATAACCTCCTTTTTTCCAAAGATCTGATGTTCTGGAATTCATTCCCTTTAACTCATCAGAAAGGAAAACCCCAGGCCCATACACCCAGCTTTCCCTTTGGGATGGTGAGAAATGCCAGGGTGAATCACTTGCTTTTTTGTCTGCCTTAGCACCTGCAGCCCTCCTGACATGAACATTCAACACTCCTAAAAAGCAGGCCTTGAATTTCTCACTCCTTTCCTAGGGAGAACAGCCTTCAAGCTGCATTCCAACTGCTTCTTGGAAGCAATCTTACACTTTTCAGTGTCAGCTTCCTTAATTTCAAACTTTAACTGCTTTGCAACTCCTTTTCATAACCTCCCTTGTTCCACACTGTCAGACATCCCTGCACCATCTTTTGTTACAAAAGGATTTGCAGCCACCCAGGAAAAGCCCATCTTGTGCTGCAAGGGAGGATTGAGAGCAGCTGACAAGTACCATGAATGTCTGTGTGATTAAATACAAGTTAGGAAAAATCTGCAAACCATTTACCCAGGTATGTCCCCCATACTCACTACCCAGGCTTCAGAGAAAAGCCACGGACTAATCACAGCCCTTCCTCATGTCTCTGAAGTCTGGGCTGCACTTCTCCTGCCAGAGGCAAGACCTTTTAAGAAGATGCCAGATCAGTCTTCAGCTGTAGCAGCCAGTGCTGCCCCTGACAGACCTCATGGCACGAGGGAAAATAAAGGCTGGTGTGGAACAAAGAGAAATCCAGAGCACACATCACCTTTGCCAAATCCCTTGATACTCTACACATCCAGCACGAGGAAAAATGTAGGCTCTCGGTTAGTACAAAGCCAGTGGTATTTCAGTCAGTTCTGTCTTTACAATTCTTTATCAGGAGCAATTTTGGAATGTGACTTGATGGAGAACAGACCTGAGCTGGGAATGACAGAGCTTGGTTAGTTTAAGTAAAGGGGGAATTTCTTCTCTTTTGTTCCTAAACTTGAGACATGCTTTAGAAAAGCCCCTGCAGTTTTCTGCCCTGTTTTCCATTTTTGTGCAATTCTCCTCGCCGAAGATGGAAACAAATCACTCAAGACAGAGGTTAGAAAAGATCTTTAGTCTGATTTGAAAGAGCTGAAGAACCCAGAGAAGCAGAACTACCAACAGCAGCTGCAGGAGAGTTATATCTGAAGCCAACAGAAGTTTTTAGTGTGAAGAAAGAGGAGCTGCAGTACTATAGAGGGCACTGTCTGTGCCAGCTCACTGTCTATTCATAATGAGATGAATAAATGAAAGACGAAGAATGGTATGAGAGGCCAATAACCTGAAATAATGGAGGCAAATTCAGCTTTTAAAGAATCTTGTGCAAATCGACCACTTCATGCCTCACTTTTTTATCTTTTTCGTGAGAAGACAGCACAAGCTCTGTATCATGGGGATGCTGTAATTGTAAAGATATTAAAACTGAGAGACAATTAAACAACATGCTGATGAAGCAATGTAAACACACAAGACAGATAAGAGCTTAGCCTTTTTTAACTTAATTTCTCTTAAGAGACAAATCCATAGGCTTATCCTATGGCCATGGAAGTACACTGGGACTTGTCTTCACACCCGGGAGAACTTACCCTAAGGACAGACATTATTTCAGTTTTTTTGCTAAAACTGGAAAATCTTTCCTATTTAGCATGACTTCTGAAAAGAAAATAATGTAGTTCACTAGAAAGTGGGAACCCACTCCCCCTGGGTGTTCTTCCTTTCGAGTATTTGCTCATACTTCTGTGGTCGTTTTTGCTAACAGTGTCCTTTTCATCAGTGTTCTTCCCTGAAGAGACTCATTCATAATATTCTCATTTTGGTACACACACATTTGCCCCCTTGACACTTCAGAAATCCGCAGTTCCATTCATACCCCAGCAAACACATCAGAAGGCTGTTTAAAAAGCCCCAGGAAGTTTGCTCAGACATGCTATTTTAGGAGACCTGGACAGGGTCGTGGAATTTTACAATATTTAGAGGATTTGGCACCGTGACTGTTTCCACACCAGGCCACGTGGGCCGTCAGAACACGGAGCGTACGCCTCGTGAGGGAGGAATAAGCTACCTGCAAGCTGAGCCATAAAGAGGAAGGCCTATAAAATGCTTAAGAGTGGCTGTAGTAAATGATTTGGGGAAGACTGACCCAGTCAGCCAACAGCCTGACCCCGAAGAGAGAGGCAGGCCAGGCTGCAGGTGGCCAACCACAGCGGACACGCTGGGGACACATCCGTGCCCTGCGAGGAGGGAGGGCACACAGGAGAGGTTGTCCTGCCTGAGGATGGGTTATAACACAGTTTGGAGTTAGCTGAAGGGACAGAACTAAACTATCTTGTTCATGTTACAGCGCTACAGAGCACACAGCTACAAAGCCTGACACCTCCTCTGCACAACTCCACTAGGCCGACACATGTGTTACAGTCCTAAAATCACTGGGAGATAAAAGGGCTGCCCAGTTGTATCAAGCCTGAGGAATAAGAACAGTCATGGCAGTTTTCTACAGAGCTCCAACATACTTGTTGGGAGCTGCCAGAGGCACCAGAGATGCACCTTTTTAGTCCATCCTGCTGATCCTTGGGTGAGGAGGCAGCAGTGGCACTCTACAAGCTTTATCCTTCTCATCCAACAGGCAGCCCGGGACACCTGCACAGACACCATGGACTGACCTCAGAGAGCTGCACCAGGCACACTTATTAGTAAACAATCATTTCTGCCACTCAAGTTACTCTCCATGGGCTCCTTGCAGGGTCCGAGGTTTAGGAAGGATCCATGACTCACCTCAGGTTTGCATGTACTCAGTATCTGCAAGCCTTTAGGAAAGAGGCCTGACACTATAAATTAGAGACCTATCAGGAATACCTGGAGAAAAAATATTTCACAAAGTCTTTGCAAGTAACCATTATGGCTGGGCTGTTCTGCCTTCTCAATTTTCAGAGAAATGTGGTATTTCTCAGATGTCTGTTCTCCCCTGGGAGCAGGACATTTATCCAGAAACTGGTTCGTGCTTCACATTCATGAGACACAGCAATGGGTGATGAAATTCACTGAACAGACCTGCATCAACAGCAGCACAACAGCAGCTCTTCTCAGCAAAGCCTCACCCTTGCTACTGCCATGCTGTAGACTTCCCAGATGGCCTCAGAATCCAAGTTTTTAACTCAGTAACTTACTGCTCCCTGACCTTGGTTTTACCCCTTTGAAGGAAAAGCTTAGCAGGAGACACTCTGAAGGGATATACATGTACTTCATGTATAGAAGAAGCAGCTTTTCTTCCAATGACACTTTGGTAGCCCTTCCTGAGGTTGGAGATCTCCCCATATCCTGTTGACTGTGCTTCATTGGCATGACAAAGCAGCACATCCTGCCTGAACCTATGAACCTGAGGCCAGACCTCATCTTGAGAGCTCCAGGATGCATGCATTAATAATGCCTGATGCTCTACCCCGATGTGTTTGGTGCCACTGAAATGTGGCATAGCAAAATATCGCTCTGTTCTCCTGGAATGTGCGTCTGGAGCCAGAATCCTCACTTAGAGCTGCTACGCCCCCAAAACACCCTCCACAGCAAAACCAGCACAGATTTCACACAAGAGCTGCTGGGTTCATTCTGACTTCCTGCAAAGACTAGAGATGTATCGAGCCTCAGTTTTCAAAGTAATCAATGCAAACCTTTGTCACAAGTGGCTCAAGGTGCAAGGCTCAGGCTGCCTCCCACCGAGATCCAGCAGCTGCATGCATCTCTGACAGACTGATAGCTGTTTACACAGCAGTAAATATTTTCTTACTCCATCTATTCATACTTTCATGTCACTTCAGAATTATTTATGTTTTTATTTTAAATCAAAGATACCAAGAAGGCTATAGAACTTTGTGTGTTACTTCACAGTTTGATAGAGAAAACATGACCTAGAAGGGTAAGAGTCTGAGAAGTGAGATGGGATTACTTTAGTAGAAAGATTAATTAAATAAAATTCCTCAAGATCTAATCCCTCCTGCCTAGCTCCCACTTGGCTTTTGTGACTGCTCTGCGTGTTTCAATCTACCCACTGAGAAGTCATTGAAGGGGATAAAGGCTGCAGCCCACCTGCCTGATATCCACTGACTTTGAGGAGGATGGGAAAAACATCTTTGACTCATTTTTTCCTTCAGACTTACGAGAAATAAACCCAGTCAGTAAGTTGGTGGCTGGTTAATGGGTGTTTTGGCTTTGATGAGTCATCTGAGATGTGAACCTGAGAAATATCTGGATGGTTGTAAGCTGGATGAACTGGGGAAGATAAGTCTCACACAATTATGTTGTGGTAAAAAGAGAACCAGAGACCACAAGTCAGAAGAGAACAAAAGGGCTTGAAAATCAGAGAAAAGTAGAGGAAAACAAAAAATGCAGAGAAAAACAAATAGGCTTTTTACATTTTAAGCAATCTAAGATCTGACCCAGCTTCATCAATAGAAAGATACTCAGGGAGTTCCACAGATACCTTAGGTTTCTTTAAAAATGCATTTTTACTACATCTTGAGTAGATTCATCCTGCAGCAAGATGCATAATCTTTGTTTTCTAAAATCTTAGCCCTTATTGAGAAATTTTCTAAAACAGTATTAGATCTTGATGGGGCAAATCAGATGATCTCAGAGCTGGACCAGCTGCTGACTTACAGCATTCAAAATTATCAAGATTATTCTTCTGCAGATGTGGCCTTAAGCATTTTTAATAGATACAGCTGTCTATGAATTCCACATCTAAAAAGGAAAAAATTACAGAAAGGGACCGGCACAGTGACTCACAACTCAAATCCCCCTTACAAAAGAGATGCCTCTGTCTCTTCCCGAAATGTGAGTCACAATTCTCTGACATGGGCCAGAAATCTGCCCTCTAGTTCTCAGAAAATGGTGGTTTTAACATGGCAGTATCTAATAATTGAGGACTTGCAAGGCCTCTTGGAGAAACAAAAAGGGCTGCTACACCCAGGTTCCAAGCAAACTGCATGACCCCTGGAGAGAAGTCATCCTTGTGGATGAATGTGGGATGGGAAAACAAAGATTGCTCTTGATAAGGCACAACCTCTGTGTTTTCCCCGTGACAACCACACACTTCCACAGTCATAGCAGGAATTCATTTGGCAACAGAAGCTCATTAATACTTATTTTAAATAATTCCCAGGTTTTGATGCCTCCAGGAACTTCTTCAAAAGGTGTCTTAGCAATCAGGCACTTCTGTTTCGCAAATCAGAGTATCAAGCACACAGGAAAATCAACTACCCAGGAGTGGCTCTCAGCAGGAGCCCTGAGCAACATCTGCCCTGGTACATTACCTTCCCCATTAGCCTCCTGAAATTAGGTTTGACTTTGCAAAAAGGAGTGTTCAGGTATCCTTGTCAGCTCCAGAGGCAGGAGACAGGAATGGCACTTTAATGATCCACTTAAAAGTAATGAAACAGCCATTTATCCTAATTGGAGGAACACTAATTATATCAGAAATTGGCACACTCTTAGATGGCAGAGTGCAAATGCTATCTAATCAAACTTAATGAATAGGTAAAGTGTCCTGACAGAGCATCTGTGCATCACTCATGCATTCCTGCAAACAGAAAAATTGGGCTGTAGGGAGCTGATCTGGAGGTTTTAAAATGGAAGGTTAATTATGGTGGTTGGATACATGTTCTTTATCTAAAAACACATTCCCATCATGAGCCTTGAGGGATGTTTTCCTTTTGAAAGAAATGAAAGTGGCTGGAACATGAGGGTGCATCCAGTATGGGAGGCCTGTGGTGGTTACTGGGAACACGGGAGGGACTCCTTTCTATCCCTGAGATAGAAG
Source organism: Eulacestoma nigropectus (assembly GCA_013397775.1). Taxonomy (NCBI): domain Eukaryota; kingdom Metazoa; phylum Chordata; class Aves; order Passeriformes; genus Eulacestoma; species Eulacestoma nigropectus. The sequence continues at coordinate 31,335 of VZTE01001765.1, forward strand.
GAGGAGGCTCAGGATGGCCTTTGAGTAAAGCCACCACAGCTGCTAAGTCACAGGGGTGAATCTTATGCTGAAATGGCCTTGCTTTCTCTCTAATCGGCTCCAGCAAGCAGAAGGGAGGCCTTTGGCACTGCTGCTGGGAGGAGAAGGTCAACTCCAGTATCTTCCCAGCCAGACAGGCTGTAGGGCAGCAGAAGGAGAGTGTGCAGCCCTGGGCTGGCACGAAGCACCTCACAAATCCTTCAGCCTCTGTCCTTCAGGACAGCAGTGGGGCCACTTAAGCCAGGCTCTGAATGAGACCTCATTTGCTTTGCCTTAGCCAGGAGAAGAGTGCTTGGGATGCAAGGGTTGGGAATGGTCATGAAACAAGGATCAGTGAAGAGGTCCTGGAGAGCACATTGCAGATCAGCACTTCTGGAAGAGGAGATTATTATTGCAAGGGGAGCTCAGGGGTCTTGCCTTCAGCAGTCACACAGATACACTGATGCATTTCTATGAAGTGAGCTGGGTTTTCTATGAGCTGTTCATTGATGAGATCCCAACAGCTATGAAAAAAAAAAAAAATCTTTGACACCTTTTAAAAAAACCTCTAATGAGGAATAGCAGTGAATTGACAAAGTTGAAACCTCTGCCAATGAAAGGAAATCATCAGAATTTGCTCCTGTGAGCAAGGTACAATGTTAAAGTCAGAAAACATTTACCCTCAAGCCACATAAGTCAGAGCCCTAAAATATTAGCAGAACTGGCTGCATGGAAGCCATGCAAATAGCACTGGGTTTATATACTGAAGATGCCAAGTCAATACACAAGTCTTGACCAAACAAGTACTGCACTGACAGCTCATCTGGAAAAAGAAAAAAAAAGCCATGAGGGATGTAATAAAACTCCAAGTAAAATGTGCTCCCAGCCAAAAAAACAAAACAAACCTCAACAACTCAGGATAAAAAGACATTCACAGCCTCTGAATGCTTACTGAGATTAGACATAAAAGCCTCTTCAACTTATCTTGAGTTGTGCTTTCCTCTTAATGTCAAAGGGTACCCTGCCGCATAGGAAGATGTTTATACCCTGTCATGGGAAGCCAGAGGCTTCAGATAAGGGAGTGTCTTTGGAAGAAGAGAGCTTTAAAGGCTTGGGAAGATAGCCTTTATTATCAGCCAACCCTCTATTGGGTTGGTGAGATTCCTGTTTGATTTGGCTGCAGTCTCTAGCCTCAAGTTCCTGCCCCAGCTTTTAAAATAGAACAAGATCTCCCTGCAGCTGAAAAAGGGTGAAGGGTGGAACGTGTAAATAGCAATTAAAGCAAAAATCTTGTTTTTGAAAAACCCTCCCCTAAAAGATACTCTGTGCTCTTCCCCAGTGGCCGAGGTTGGCGGGCTGACAAAGCCAAGCATGCTCCACAAACCAGCTCAAGTTAAATGTGACTTGCCCAGCTATTTCAGGCTGCAGATGACAACACGACCCTGACATCACTCTTCCTTGGTCTCATGAGTAGAGGCAACTCAGCCAAAAGGACAGACTCCTTGACTGGGGTTCATGAGTGCTGGGGGCTGTCCTGGCTTCCCCAGCAGCCTGCTAGGTAATCACCTGGGGGCATCTCTCTACTTTCTGAACTATTTTTGAGAGCTGTAAATAAGAAGTTCTGCATTAGGTATTAGTATAAATTCTTACAATCAGTGGGGTTTGTCCCATATAGGTTGGTAAGACTACCTAGAAAAATAAAACAGCTAAGCAAACCAAACGTGGACTGGGGAATAAGAGCCCCCCCATATTCTTTCCTTCCCATCATGGAATAGCCCTGTCAGACTCATCTGAGTGTGCTCAGATCCCATTTACTGCTCATGTTTCGTGACCTGTTTCTCAGTTTTTCACTGTACTCTTATAAATCATGACTTTCTTGTCTCTCAGCATTTCAATCAATACATAAAATGTCAGATGAGATAACTGGTGCTCTCTCAATGCACACTAATGTAATTTCATAATGTGATTTCACTTTTCAGAGAAAGAACCAGAAAAGCTATTATTGAAACAGGAAGAACCGGGTAATCGATAAAGGGCATTTTAAAGGCAAAATTCTCAGAGTTTTGAGTAAAATATTTGGCTTTGGATTATACACAGGTAGCTTCTGTGACTTCCACTTCACTTGCACATACTACAACCCAAAATTTCTTCCAAAACCTAAGCACATCTACAACTGACCTTGGACAAAGTATCCACTGGGATACCAAAGTATCACAGGATGCTTAAGTGCCAGTACCTTGAGAGGTCAGTTAGGCCATGGAAGTTTTGCAGCATCTATGATAACATTTTATATGGCATTATTATCATGTGCTATATAACCTTTATATAAGGTTTATTTATCATGTGGGAGTCATCACACTCCAGCCCACTGCTTTCTGTGTCATTTCCAAGCAATATCTGACATATGGGATGTATCTAAGGTGAAGTATCTCCAAGCATGACAACACTCTACAGAGCTCTTGAAGAGCTGCAAAGTGCAAGGTGTGAAATGGAATCAGCTACAAAACTTTGGGGAATAATTAAAGAATTCATACGGGGGGAAAAAAAATCCCACCTCAAAAATTCAAGCTGTTTTTTGAATCTGTGCTCCAAAAAAGACAAATCCAAGATACACACAAGACCCAAACTCAGTCCTGCTAGGTGTGGAACCAGAGCTGTGCAATGACAAGATGAAACTCTGCTCATGTGTCTGCACATTTTCTCTCCTTTTTTTCATGGCCATATGATCGCACTGATATTTTTCAGTTGGGATTCTAGGGAAGATGGCTTCAGTAACCAGGTAGTCCCTTCCAGGAGCAGATTAGGAATGTCTGGGTGAACTGTTGACAATTTGTGCCATGTAACAGCAGCCTGCAGTTCCTGAGCAGTTTGTAAACTTTCCTCTGTTCCCTGGAGGATCAGCATTATCCTCCCCCCACTGCTCAGACTTGAGAGCACTGAGAAATTGAATAGTACATGTCATCGGAAAAGTCAGAGTCTGGGCCATAATCACAATCCTTATGTTTCTTGCTTTAACCACCACTTGGACCATCCAAAATCAAAAATCAAATAATTCCATTTTTGCTCAGCTGAGTCACTGAACTCAGGTTTTGCCCAAGGACTGGCTGGACACACTGAACATCTCAGAAGGAAATATAAGTAACTTTCTGCGACTGTACGGTCTTGATGACCAGTCTCTTTGCAACTTGTAAAAGCTTTTGCTTCATAGAGAGAGAGGTTTGGTTGAGATTTAAAAAAGTCACTGCACTGCACAGTTATTCTTATAACACCCCTAATTTCCAAGTGCCTTTGCCAAGGAAAATATCATAAACAGGTTTTGTGTGAAACACGGAAATAAGCAAAGAAACAGAACTAAGTATTACTGGGATAGACTAATTTGAGATGGGAGGGAAACTGCAAACAGAAATTAGGGAATAGAGCGAGGGAAATTGGCACAATGCTGTACGGACATCTTGATGAGAATCAAAACTGCCCCAAAAAATTCACTGAAACCAGAGCGATCTCAGATATTTTTTAGCACTGATAAACTGTGTGGATGCCGGCACCTGAACGAAGTTGCAACTTTTCCTATAAGAAAAGAAGGAAAGAAAGTGAAGGGTTCTGAAGATCCAGGCATGTTCACATAGAAAGATCAGCAATATAGGAGAAAGAAATGCTTTTTTTTTTTTTCAAATGCTCTGGTGCTAAAATTAGCAGGAATCCAGACTTCAGTGGAGCTGGATTTATTTTCTCGGTAGCTTCTGCTTGCAGGGACTCGCATTGCCAAGCATCAGGCACACATGGCAGAGCTGAGAAGTCTGGGCAGTTACTGGTTTTAATTGTTACCTGAAAAACTGTGGAAGGTGACTTCACCTTGAGGTGACAGACATAACCAGATACCTTGGACACTGTTACATAGAGACAACTTAATGTCAGTGTGTGCCTTAAAGCAGAGAAGGTTATGTGGGCAATTTGACACAGGCATACCTGGCATTCTTCCCAAATTGGAGTGAAAAGACCAGCTTGTGATTTATAAAAGAGGAGACAAAGCTGCACAAAGGCCAGGGGCAGGAAAGAGATCAAAGTCTTAAACAAAACAAGCTTTTCTTATCAGATTGAGGTGCTTTTTCATTTCAGAAAACATTTAAAATATTAATTTCCAGCAAAAATCATACATTCAGAATGATCTTCTGAAAAAAAATGAACCCTGGATTAAAGAAGCTTCTGTTTTCTTGTCTTTCTTTTTCTGTTTGATTGATTTCCTTTATCTCTTTTCCTCTTCTTTCACTTTTTCAGTGGCAAAATGGAAAGACTTAGAGAGAGATAAAAAGAGAAAATGTCAAGCAGCCACAAAGAAATGTGGACATTTTCTGTATAAATGCTGGTGAAATACTTTGAATTAATAACGTGTTTATGCTGTATGTAAAGGCCTTCAAAATGAAAACATTTTTAAAGATAATTTTTCTATCCTCAGCACTCCGTAAGTCCTGTAATAACACTCTGAGTTTTATGAAGCATTTCTGACATTTCAAGATTGTCTAAACTGCACTTGAATAAAATGATAGCAGTAACATTTGAAAGAAACAATAATCCTGGAAGTCTGAGTCCCTGGATTCAGGTATCACTCAGCATCAGTTTGAAAACACAGAGCAAAACATGATTGTTTATTTCTTATTTTCTTTCCAGCTTCTCTTTTTAAAAATGACATTTAGGGGGGTACAGGGCTCACTGTTTCTTATTCCTGCCTAGTGTCCCACACCGAATGGCAAGCAGAACAAAACACTTGCTATTGCCAATCCATGGCCAGACACGGCTATAGACGGTAATTTCCAGAGTTGATAAACACAGTTTATTTCATTAAATGGCTAAATAGCTTGTATTTGTGTTTTTCTTTAGAGTTTTCCAGTTCAGCCACGCTCTGAGGTTTTCGCTCAAAGATCAAGACTCTCAAATATTGCAGTTTCTGACAACCCCACTCACTCCAGGCCTGTGACTCTCTTAATTCTCTCCAGGCTGCCGGAAACACAAGGTAGAACAGCAGTCAGTCAGAAAGACACACTTATTTTCATCTCTCATGCAGCTGATATCTGAGAAGAACATCTCAGTGAGGCCCTAAGGGCAACAAGGACTTTGATTTATTCCAGAAACTCCTTCCTTAGACAAGTTGCTCTCTTGGCAAAATTTAGAACAAATTCTTGAACTATAAAGGCTTGGGGAAGGTTTTGACTTCCTGCCTCACTTGAACAAATATTGTTTGCACCATATTTTGTGTGACCCTCTCAGCCCCCCAGCATCTTAGCATTTCCTGATGGTACATCAATCTGTTGCCTTCATTGTGCATAATATCAATAATTATTATGCAAGCACAAGACTGAAGAATTATTTCAAATCCTTGCGAGCTTCAGTACCAACAGGAAAAGAAAACTAGGGCAGGAAAACCCTGCAATTACTGTTGTGGATTCCCAGTAACATCAGTCACACCACATCAGTACACTGTCTTCCTTGTTCTTCTCCCTTCTGCTCGGATATCCTCTGGCAGAGCCAGCTCAGGGAACAAAAGCTGGATTAGACATTGGTAGGAATAAGAATAGTATCTAATATTACACTGGCTAAAAAAAAATGGCCAAAGATAGCAACTGATATGCTTCAAGGGGATAAACTGGTCACAAAAAAAGAGCTTCCTCACCCATACAACACTTCAGTGTGATTACAGTGGGAACACAATCAGCACTTAAACCTTTCTTGAAACAGCCACACCTGGGAGCAGTGTCAAGAAGAATCTTGACCAGACAACTCACTCACCCCTTCTGTACCTATAGCAGTGCAAAAACCAGGCAGAGCAGTGATCCAGACCAAGATAATAAAGGAATTTTGCCTTTCCACTTGAAATGCTGGCAGATGAGCCACAGATGGCTGCTTGCTGCAATTCATGCCAACACAGTAACGGGTGTCTGTGAAAGCACTCCAGTTACTTTGCAGCATATTGTCTGCACATCCACCAGGGCCCCATGCCACAGTTCTGCACACACTGCTTAACTCCAGCTGTTCCAGTCACTGGTCCTGCAAGGTCAGGCTGCCTTCATAAAGTCTGGCAGCTCTTCCTAACTCAACACATTAAAGGCCCCTACCCAACGGGACAGCAATACTCTCAGAGGCAAATCTACAACTTGGGCTCTCCTCCTGTGTCTCTACATGTGCCCCTTTTATTCCTTCAGCCAATATTAAACACACCTCTGAGCAGCCACTTCTGTCTCTGCTTTATTTACCAGGCAGAAGAAGGATTTATCTGGCTGCCAGTGCTATTGATTTAACCCATTATCTGAGAATTAGGCTTGCCTTTTTATTTCATACATGGTTTTTAATAACAGTAATCATGCAATCACAGTGGAGATGTAATTTACGAGATGCTGCCTCCTCCTGGAGCTCTGCAAGTTCTGAATCAGGAGTAGCTAATATGAATATTAGTCACCTGGCTCTCCCTAATTCTTTCATCTGTTCCTCTCTGGTAATAACCTTTACTTACAGAGTTGACCTTATATTTATCTGTAAATCCTGTAACATCCACAAAAGGCTGCAGAAGCAATACAGAACTAAAAATGCTGGACAACCAAACTATCTGCCTTATTTTGGCATTCTTTTCAATACTGCCCTATCTGTAATATGGCAGAAACAAAGCAGATACCATGTAGTGCCTTCTTTCTTAGAAAGCTGGGAGTGAAAGATTACAATTTTAGAAACTACTGTAAACCTGAGCTTCCTCAAGTAAAGTATGCTGATGTGTCTCAAAACTTCAGCTGGCCTAAACACTGTAAGTAAACACTGTAAGAACGAGATTTTTAAATTATTTTTTTAAAACATTCTCAACTTTTATGACCAGATCTAACAATTAAAGAAATCCAGGAGTTTGCCTGCTTATTTAGCTTTTATTTTTATACACACACTTACATATGTGTATATAATGATAGAACTTTACCAGAAAAACTGTTTCCCATTTAATTTCTCCTCACAGGAAAGGATGACTGTAAATTCCAGAGCCAGAGAAGTTTTGTTCAAAATCTAAATCAAATGATGGCTCTGACATAAAAGTACAGAGGTGGGCAAGAAAACTGCTCATTCCTAAGAACAAGAGCAGATCACCTGTATTTCCTAACATCTGTATTTACACACTGGAAGATTGTGAACTGGAAATCCAGCGTTTTAGCTTACAAAGAGCACACAAGATTTACAAAGTTTTTATTACTATGAACATTGCACATGGAGCAGCACTACCAGTTGCCCTGGGTGAGTGCTGTCTGATGCCATGGATGAACCCCATGCCTTTTCCTGTTAAAAACTACACACACAAACAAATGGGAACAATAGATTGGTCAACTGAGTCAAGCTTTCCCAAGCCAGCACACGGCTGAGGGCTGACTGTTGGGAGGCAGATGAGCTGGATTTGAAGCATCAACACAGGAAAGACAAGAGACAAGAGCTGGGCTCAGAGCCAGGGACTACCAAAGCCATTGATTCAACCCTATCGTGACACAGGTAACCAGTTACCCTGAAAAGGGGACGATCTGTCCCTAGAAGGCAATTCCTAAAGACCATTGCATAGGATGACTTCCCACAGGAGCCAACATGGGCTTATGGTTTAATTTCCACAGCACAGAGATACCTGTGGGATCTGAGTACTGCAGGCAGGGTGAATAAACCAGGCTAGAGCTTGTGTTGTCCCAGCTGGTTTCCTTTGGTAGCTAAGGGGAGCAGAGGAGGTATCTCAGGTAAGGCTGTCTGCCTCTTCCTTTGCCTGGTCAAACAGAAAGATTTATGGACGTCCCTTTGCCATACCTGCAACCTCAAAGAGGATAGAAGCACGTCACCTGTTCCTGTGCTCTTCCAACTTTCCCCTGTTGTTCCAGTTTCAGGTCTCAATCTACTTGTCTGTGAATTAACAGGAAAGAGCCCCTGCTGCCATGTTAGCAAAAAAAAAGACATTGCAACCTCTGAAAGCCTTCAGAGGGTGATGTTCCAAGTTAGGAATGATCTGCTGCTCCTGAGTTAGGACCTTGGGCTCTCTGGACAGTCACTGGGAAAAGACACATGTGCTTCCAGAAGGTTGCACCTGGATTGGTTTTCTGCAGAAGACAATGGGGTTACTTTTCAAGTTATTATTCCATAGTCAGTAGCTTCCTGTCCCACATTTAATTTGGAGTATTTTGCAGTGAGAACAGAGGAATTTCAGGCAGGACAGCACAGCCCAGGATGCACATCCTTTTCCTTATGTCAGCAAACAGCTCTAGGTGTTGCATCCATACCCAGGCAGGCTGGAGCTCCAAGATCTCCCTTTACTAATTCACTATACAGCAAAATTTGGTAGCTGGGAGTCAGATTCTCCGTTCAGATCATCAGCTACAGATCAGCCACTGTTCTACAGAGAAGGGATGGAAGGACTAAGTCTTTTGACCCCGTTTCTGTCTTTCCCATCTCCCCTCCTGCTGTAGGAGAGGTTACAAACAAAAGTTGCATCTAGTTCAATACACTGAAATGTGACTTCAGACCTTCTGAAGTAAAAACAAACCAGTCTGAGAGCTGCAATAGCTTTGAGGAAATCTATATTCAGCCAGGCACACCTAAATGTAAAAACATGAAGAGGCCATGGCTTCCTCACTGTCTGGGTTTCCTAAGGAAGGGCGGACCCATTTCCAGATAGCATGGGCTTGGGTGGAGGGAAGCGGGAAGACACCAGAGGCAACAACATCTGACATGAATCTTTGCTCTCCTGATCTTAAAATACAATGTGAAACCAGAGCAAGTGCAGAAACTGAAAACTCCAGCAGGGTTTCACATCAATCAGGCTAAAGTGTATCAAAACCCAGGAGCAAGACAGCAAATGTGAGATGTCAGGACGATTTCTGAGATCAGAAGACACAAGAGGTTTAAATCCACAGCTCTTACATTTGCAGTCCACCTCAGGGGCTCACACCACCCCTGCTCCGTTCCCAGACCCCAGGTGGCAGAGGAGGTGACCGTACAAACAACAGCCACCTTTGGGGCAAGGCCACTGAAATAAATGAATGCCACCAGCTCTCCTCCACTTAACAAGGGGCTCCAACAAGGCTGCACACAATGTCGAGAGCAGCAGGAATTCTTCCTCAGCGGGGCCTCTTCGCAGGCAGCAGCAACTGCAGGGATTTGAGGAACTTGAGCACCAGGAGGGAGCCGCTCTCGAGTGCCCAGAGGAAGGGGAATAACTTGCAGAGTAGCACAATGGCAATGGACAAAAGGCAAATTTAGACCTAGTATCAAACAGATAAATTGCTGAGAGTTCTAATCCTCAGGGATTGCACGGCCCAGTGCCCCCCTGCTGCACAGGCCACACCACCTGCCCTGCTGCTTGAGAGCAATCCCTCCCTCTGCTCAAAGCACTAGGAGAGATATAATAGCAGGTCTTACTCAAGCTCTGTGTGTGGAAACACACTTAAAAAGCAGGCACACACTGGCCTAAGTGCAGCCCCTCAGAACTGGTTGGCCCCTTGCAGTATCATAACCAGCTCTTGTTGGATGCAAGTCCAGGTACTTTGAATCATCTGTGCATCCAGGCCTAGCCTTTCAAATTCATTATTTTAAAGGCCTCATGAAATACAATCACAAAGTACTAAAACTGGTAAATTAAATCAGAGCTTGTATGTCTCTACTGGTCTTGCCCATTTATAAAAATACTGAAGTAACATTAAACATCAGTTATAATAATAGGAGTTAAAGTCAGGCATGTTATTCTAGCTTTTATATATTTAAAATAAACACGAATTTAAACATAAGAACATAGTGTTTCTTTGACAGCACCAAAGCAGAAATAGATCAGGCCACCTTTTATACTTAACAGGGTGAAGTGAAAAATAAGTATGTTTGAACATTAGTAACTTCTTAGCTACAAAAATCTAAGTATTTATTTGAAACAACCAAAGAATCCCAGCCCATATACACAGTTTCAGCTACACAGCACCACAAGGACTTCATTGATTCACCTTTTGAATTTTGAAATATCTATGCTGGGCAAAGTTATCAGCTTCTGTATTAAGGGGACAAACAGAAGTAGAGATTTCAACCTCCCTTCTCCATTGCTCACAACAAACCAGCATCTGGCATAAGCCAAACAGGCATACTCACATTCTGCTTTCAGAGGTGGTCTCAGTTTTGAGCTGCTCATTCAGGAAGCACTTCAGTCCCCATCCAAAATCCAGACTGGTGACAGCTGAATTCACTGCACTGACGTGCCTATGAACCTGTTTAACAGATGCCAGGTGGAATATATCAAAGTTATAGCACTAAAAACTATTTGGATGTACTTGAACAAGCACCAGCAAGACCTGCTGCACGACTTAGACACATGCAAGTCTGTGGGGCCAGATGGGATCCCTCCAAGGGTACTGAAGGAGCTGGTGGACATGCTCTCCAAGCCACATTCTACCATTTACCAGCAATCCTGGCTAACTGAGGAGGTCCCAGTTGACTGCAAGTTGGCAGATATGACTAAGCCCATCACCAAGAAGGGCTGAAGGAGTCTTCAGGGAACTACAGGACTGTCAGTCTGACCTCAGTGCCAGGGAAATCATGAAGCAGATCAACTGGGTTGCCATCACATGGCACATGCAGGACAACCAGAGGATCGGGCCCAGCCAGCACAGGTTATGACAGGCAGGTCCTGCTTGACCAACCTGATCTTCTTCTATACTGAGGTAACCCACTTAGTGGATGTACTTACTTACCAGGACTTTAGTAAAGCCTTTGGCATCATTTCCCACAGCATTCTCCTGGAGAAACCAGCTGCTCATGGCTTGGATGGGTGCACTGTTCACTGGGTAAAACCTGGCTGGATGGCTGGGCCCAGAGAGTGGTGGTGACTGGAGTCACATCCAGCAGGTGACCGGTCACCAGGGGTGCTCCTCAGGGCTCTGTATTGGAGACCAGCCCTGTTTAATGTCTTTATCTTTGATCTGGATGAGAGGAGTGAATCCTCAAATGCTGTGTCTACTTCTGGGCCTCATTACAGGGAGGACATTGCGATGCTGGAGTGTGTCCAGAGAAGGGCCATGGAGCTGGTGAAGGGTCTGGAGCACAAATTCTGCAAGGAGCAGCTGAGGGAGCTGGGGGTGTTTAGCCTGGAAAAAAGGAGGCTCAGGGAAACCTTATTGCTCTCTACAACTGCATGACAGGAGGGTGTAGCCAGGTGGGGGTTGGTCTCTTCTCCCAGGTAACGAGTAATAGGACAGCAGGAAATGGCCTCAAGTTGCACCACAGGAGGTTTAGACTGGATATTAGGAAATTTTTTTTCACAGAAAAGGTTGTCAAGCCCTGGAACAGGCTGCCTGGGGAAGTGGCTGAGCCACCATCCCTGGAGGTATTTAAAAGATATGTAAATGTGGCACCTGGGGACATGGATTAGTGGTGGCTTGGCAGTGCTGGGTTAACACTTGGACTCAGTGACCATAAAGGTCTTTTCCAACCTAAATGATTCTATGATTTACTGCAGGTTCATAGAATGCTCCCTTTTCAAATACTGCTGTTTTCAAATGCACAGACACTTACAGTTCCCTAATTAAAGATCAATCACATTATACATGCTATTGTTTGTAACTCTGTTTCATGCTTATTACTCTGAGATCATAAAAGTTATTGTCATCTCAAATATTATGGCTTACACACATTTTCAAGACATTTAGTCCCTCCGTGTTGTGTACAAGAGTATTCCAATACAAATAAGGATTTGGGATTCTCTCTCTCTCCCCTGCTCTAAGCTAATTGAAGGTTATAGATCTAAGTTATCCAATGCACCTACTGAGCGGTCTCAAATTCTTGCATACAGGCTTGAGTACCTTGCAGTCAAAATGTATTGGTTCAAGTCCCATAATGCTTCTCAGCTGCAAACGATGAAAAAGCCAGATTAACACTTGAACGATAGTTTCATTACAACACCTTATTTTGGTAAGGTATCTTTCCCCAGTCCTTTAATTTCACGTACTTAAACTTCTCTGGAAAGTGATACCGTCTAGAGTTATCAGAGGAAAGTTTCTTGAATTCTCAGTGAACAACAGCATGTTCACCTGGGACATGTTAAGCAAGGTGGTTTACAAAGTCCTTACAGAATTGAAAAAGCAGCAGTTTACCTCCTGGCAAGCCACTGTAATCCAAGCACTTTTCAATTTTACGTTGTTTTGCTTAATACTTCCTGAATTACTTCTTTTAAGTTTCTTTGTGTGAAGGTTATGCTACACAAAAGAAGGTGGGAGTAAGTTATTATCTGTCATTTATGTTACAAGACTCATAATGCCTGTCTTTGTGAGGATTATATCCTTTCAGTGCCATGCCAAATAAAACACCTCCATGCAATGTAACTACCCACTGCTCCAAGCATTCAAACCAGTGTCAGTGTAACACAGCCCCCTCTATTTCTGCCCTACTCTGTAGTGCAATACTGCTGTGAAGTCTTAAAAAGCTGACATCTTATACTCCCTGAAAGTAAATAAAGCTTCTCTAATAAGAACGGCTCAAAGAGATTATGCTCCACCACTACAGAAGCTGTAGTTCAGGAGCTCGAGACAAAAGGAATCAACAAAAGGAGAGAAGGCCTGCTACAGGCAGTTTTATGAATGCATGGAATACAGGGAAAATTGGTTCCCTTTAATGTACACCAATGACAGAATGAGCTACATTTGGCTCTTAACAGATCCAGTACTATGTCAGGAAAGAAATCAAGCTGTCAGGGCATCTAAGAAAAGCCCAAAATTTTAGGGTCAGATGAGACAGAACCCTAACTAAGAACACAGAATAGAAAAAAAGGTGAATAATAAACTTGGACAACCTTGCTGCTGTGACAGCCACGAGTTAAAGTTCCATCAGATTGAAAAGAGCATTTTTCAGGGAAAAGGTTTGATGTTCAGCCATGGCATATCAGGCCACTTGGAAAATTTTGGGACAACACTATGATATATTATAAAGGAGACATTTAAAACATAGATTTTAAAAACATAGATTTAAAAACATATATTGAAACAGACTATTTTTGTAAGAAAAAGTGAAGGAGAGTATCTAATTTTGTACTGCAGGATGGCTCAAACAGATCTCTCCACTCAAAGCAATGCTAAACCTGCTTTTCTGTGCTGTCAAATCTTTTCAGGAGTGAGTTCACATGCCTTCCGTTCCCAATTTCTGTTCATTTTTACTCAGACTGTAAGAACTTCGATGGGCTCTGCTTTTGCACATAAACATCCCTCCTCAAAAGTGGATTTTGGGCCAAACACTTTGGAATTTTTACGAGAGCCAATAACTCAGCAGTTGTGATACCTCTCTTTCTTATACCAACACAGCTCAAGTAACTCCAATTAACTTACCTCTGATTTATACCACTAAAGCAAGAGGTGAATTATTGCTCCAGCACACAACACACTGAAGGGGTTTTTGTTACCAAATGGAGAACTTTACCAGCGAGGGAAGGAGAGACGAGGCAGCTGATGCAGTTGCTGCCCCTCTGCTCCCCACCACGCTGCAGGTACCTGGCTGTTCCTCTGTCAGCTCCTGAACCCTGCCACCTCACCCAGGCGATCTCAGGTGACCTGCTCTGAGGGTTGAGTGAGGGCAGACAACCAGAGGTGCCACCTCGTCAGACAAGCTGTCCTCACCTGTCCTTCACATTGTCCTGAAAATGACTTCAAATACGCCTAAACTCAGTAATCATTTCAGTCCACCATCCATCTTACAGTTTAAACTACGACATTTCCAATTACTGAATAATATTGTAAAAATATTATTGTACACACAAGACATGGCTTAGGTCAAATTTTTAAGGACCTGCCATTACTGAGTGTGTATTTTAGTCCCACTGTTTTCCAAGGATTAGGGCACTGTAATAATGGCAGCATTACTAACTAGTCAGCCATGAATGATCTGCTCCTTTCCTAAGGCACGGAGAAACGTGCTAGAATTGCTATTACGATTAATCTACAGACAATTTTGGTTAAGGCTTTACAAGGGTTTAAGAAAGTTTGTTTAGGCCTCAAAGCAAAGCCATCCGTCTGCTCTAAAGACTCACTGCTGGAAGGGTTCAGCTTTGAACACTGCCACCATTGTGGCCAGCCCTCAGCAAGAGGGCAAGTGTTACCCTGCTGCTTTTAAGAAGACAGACGGGCATCAGTTTTAAATTAACAGCTTGGGAACTAGACTCAACAGACATTTCTAACTAACAGAATCTAAATAAAAGCAACAAGCAGCTGCTCCTCTGGAATATGTCTATCCACTTGCAGGTAAAGTGACATTGATCAAAACCTAAAGTAACGGAATACAAACCCAAGCTGGACGTAATTACCTTTAATACATTTCATGTGTACCAAAATACCCAAAATTACGTGTCTCCAGGAAACACCTGACTCCATGCAACTTTCTGAAGTGGGGATCTTAGGAAAAACTCTTGGAATACAGGCTGCCATGTAAAGGGAAACAGCAAAGTCAAGAGTCTTTGGTGTGTCAAGACTACTCAGTATTCAGACAGTACTACCTAAAACCTGCAGCCTCTCTGAGCTGTGCATGATCTCTGTCACGGGCTCTGCAGACCTCGGAGACCTCTTTCTGATTAACTGAGTGAAGAAACAGTCAAAGAATAACACCATTAAAGTGAGGGTAGTTCTGCAATGGTGACACCAGACCCACGTTCATGAGTCTGCAGAGATCTGTTACGAACTCGGAGAAGCTCTTGCCTTTCTTCCAGACTGTAACTTCTACAGGCTGAGCTTTTTTTTGCAAAGGCAAGCCTTGTTTCGCACTGTGGGAATATGCAACACTTAGTAGGACGGTGTCCCAGCTCCCCATCATAAATCAAATGCTGCATGTACAGGCACTTCAGATGTTATTGGCAGAAGTAAAATTTAATACACCTTGCCAGCACGTGGAAAAAATTTAGGGTCCAATTCAATGAAGTCAGTGTGATTCTGGCCTGAATCACCCATCTGCTACCTACATTAAGTAGTGTAACATTCTTTATATAAATAAAATATATTCAATTTTTATCACGTTTGACATTTCTTACAGTGCTAAAATTTTTGTCATTTGTCAACCTGTATTTTTAGAGCTCTCTTGGACTGACTGCCAGGACTCCATCTGGCAAAATGAGGGGTGTTCCTAATTCATAGCACTTCAAAGCAATTCTCCCACATCAGTTCAAAAAGATCAAATTAAAGTGATTATGGGTGATTGTAAAAAGATGGATTTTAATTTTCTTTAAAAACACAAACAATGAAACAGTAATTTAAAACTCCTTTACATTACTCTGTCAGCTACTTATCCACCCAACAATCCTTTGTATGAGGTGCTGCATTTCCAGTGATTATATATTGAGCCTGGTTTAATATTTTAAAGGACTTATTGTAAATTTTTTAATCTTTTTTGTTAAACTAATCAATGTATTACCCACACTATAAATGTGATTATGACCTAAAAAACACAGACCCTAAGGACAAGACAGACAACTAAGGTATCTATTATGTTAAATATAATTTTTTTTCCCCTTGGATGAAGCCAGTTTGAGTGAGTTGGTCTCAGATACAAGCCCCACTCTCGAGAAGATTCTGTCTTGTAGTCTTTATTCATGAAGGAAGCATACCAGCAACTTAGGAGCCACAAAGAGACCACTGTCTTCTCACATAAAGTCTCTTCCCTTCCTTGAATAATCAAAGAGATGTCACTTTAAAGATTCTCTCCATGTACAAGTTACTGTCAAGTCTTTCTGAGACTTTGGAAGGGCAGAAAGCTCACCTGTCATGTCTCAAGCTACATGTGTCATCACTGGCAGAACAATTCCCAAACACCCCAGCATGGATTATCCACAGAAACAAAGCTCTGCATCTTCTAAAGCCAGGACCACGTTGCTTCCCGGAGGAAGCGTGAGCCAGGGGCAGGGCCCTCACCCCACCTGGGCAGCCTGTAAGAGAAGCACCTCACTGAGCCAATCTGTGTGGTGTGTGCACATCCACATGCCCCAGGCAACCCCAGAGCAAAGGAGGACCTACCTCAGTGGCAGCAAATTAGTTAATGGAAATTTGAGTGGTTTAGGCTCATCAGCTTCCCTTGGGACTTGGCCATCACTGGCAAGTCTTTGAGAGATGTCTCAGGAAGATGTAATGGTTCTTGTTAAGATTTCTTGAAATGGAACAGAATTCCACCTACCCTCGCTTGCTCCCAATAGCATGTAAAAACTTAATTATTAGTATTTATTTATTTCTCTCCTGAGTTTTCTGGTGACAGAGTAATGCATAGCCCCATCAGCCTTCACCTGTCACTGGAACCAACTCCTAATCTCTTCCACTCTCCAGGAGTTGCATTGGCTTGGATTTTAGAGTCAACACATGAATTGACACAGATGCAACACACACACACACACACGGTGCTACATCCGTAAGTATCAAACTTATCTAAGTCAGTGATTGCTCCTTGTCAGCTAATTGATTTGGGAAAGACAAAGCAGTTTGCAGGGAGGAAACGGCAAAGTCACAAAAGGCAGATACAGCAGTGATCCTGCTCACCAGCCAAGCACATTAGTTAATTTTAATCTTTCCTAAGAGCACATTACACCACAACTCCTTATCTGCCCCATTTTTCTCACCATATCAGCCTTTAAGAACATATAAATCATAATGGAAGCATAACATTAATCTCTGTCACTTACATCACCATTACAAAACCAGTTACTAATATAAGCAGTCGAAGGTGGTTTCCTTACCCAGGATGAAGGACGGAAAACTGGCTTAGGAAAAAAATCTCATTTTGAGCCCATCAGCTGAGAAAGTCCTCTGTTCTGTAGATGCATTGGCTAGGGATCTCCTTGAAGGCCCATGTCTCAAAGCGGTAAATGACAGCTCATGTGACAGGCACTATGTAAGCATTACATTTGGCAAGTCTGACAAACTGCACTCAAGCAGATGTGGTGGACAGAAAAAAAGCTGGACAACAGCAACAGCCCAGTTTATTTCTTATTCCCTTAAATTTCTTTAGATTGCTAGCACTGCAAG
Source organism: Eulacestoma nigropectus (assembly GCA_013397775.1). Lineage (NCBI taxonomy): Eukaryota > Metazoa > Chordata > Aves > Passeriformes > Eulacestoma > Eulacestoma nigropectus. Next base: position 48,368 of record VZTE01001765.1, read on the forward strand.
TCTTAGCTTATAATTAATGGCCTCTGTAGTGCACAGAAAAGCCTTGCACTGGTCTCATTACAAACTTAAGAATCAGGCTCTAAACTGAGTGACAAGTTCCAAGGTAACTAATCTGAGTTTTATTTTATAACTAAGAAAGAACGACACTCTTCTTAAACCACGTAAAACTATTTTAGGTTTTTCTGCAGATTTCAGCCTCTTCCAGTCCCTGGGACATATAAGCACTAACATCACTACTCCCAGCCCAACCAAAGTGGTTTGCTGTACAATGTGAACCTTCTGCATGCCTTCAACATGAACACTAGGACAGAATTAGCCAGGCTTTTCCTCCAGTGATTCATTACACGTCAAGTACCTGGTATCGCATCAGCCCATGAAATCTATCTTCTGTGTTTCATAAATCAACATCATCAGCATAACCAAGCGGTGAAACTAAGAGAAATTTGTCATTAAGGTACATAGCAATGATGACGCGCTACCCAGTTCCAGCTCTCAAATCCACTCTCCCTTAATGGTAAGACCAGCAAATATTCCCATGACTACCCACAGCTATCATGTGACTAAACCCCGTACTCATACAACATGTGAAATCCAATGTCTTGGTTACATGGTTTAGCTCAGTATTTGTAACTTCATCTTGGAACTTCTCCACATAGGAACACTCAGAACACAATACTTTAATTTATGTTTCTGAGCCTTTTGAGTCGACTTAATCTGATACTGCTGGCAGTAAGTCTAGAACCTGTGCATTAACTAAACTACGCCTTTCTCCACAGCAGATTAACTCTGTGGGAAAAAGTTCACTATTGCAAGGCACTTCATGCCCGATTTTATAACTCTTGATTTTACATACATCTGTCAGCTGCATAAACTGTATTTTTGTTGTCATCACTGAGAAGTCAATAATGTTCACTGACTATTGTTTCCACCTGTATTCTCCGGTACTTAATGGTAAAGTCTATACAGTAACTGCCAGAAAGGCAGTTTAAAATGTTTTACTGCACTATATACACAGAAATACAACAAAGGCAGTGTAAATGCTGTAGACCTCCAGGAGGTTTTCTTTAGATTTTGTTAGGATGACTAGTTAAAAATATTCCCCAAACAGGCTACCCTGCAGAGCTGGTCTGTCAAACAATCCTGAAAGAACACAGTTACAGCCCTGCTGCTGTTTCAAGGTGTGCAGAAGCCTGCCAAGGCAGCAGTAGAATAAAGGTAAATGATGTACTCAGGAAATGCGGCAATCTCAGTCTGCCCCAAACGTTATCAATCTCACAAGCCCTGGCTTCAGAACAGGGAGAGTTTCTTTGTAATGCTTTATTTCTTGAGATGGTTTATAAGGAGAAATCAAACACTAATGCCCTGGAACAAAACCTAAATGAAGCATAATCCACCTTATGAGTTATAGCAAAAAAACATTCTGGACAACATCAGGTTTTACTACATGTAATGGCTTTATGAAATGTATAAATGTTATTGTTCTATAAAATACATTTTTCATTCAAAAGGCAAATTATAATTCATATTTATCCAGGACTTTCTTTTCTAGTGCTTTAAACTTACTTTTAAAAGAAAGACACGGGATTGCCAAATTAAAGGTTTATTATAGTGTTTTTATTAACAAACTTTCATTGGAAAGTTCTGGGCGCATTAACATAGGAGGCACATTGGCTTCGATGTTTGGCATTTGACAGTCAACAGAATTGCACTTCACTGCAAAAGCCTTGCCACAACAGTGTGAACTTTCATGGCAAGCCTCGGAGCGAGCCTCTCTCCCTGACCTGGTCAGCAGGTGTTTTTTATCATTTTGGTCAGCCTTCAAAACTCGGTCATTCTGCAAAGAATGCTGATCTCTCTTGCTCTCAGCTTTCTTTTTCTGCTTCGACAGAGAGGCTTTCTTGCTTTCCACCCTGTTCGCTTCTGTACCACCCTTTTCATCACACCTGTCTGTCTGCTGACAGAATCCCTTTTGGTTATTTGAGATGCTGTTCTCACATTCAGAGCAACGCACTATTAGAGGTGCTGCATTTCGGCAGAGGAACTGTGAGGAGCTCATCACCTTTGGAACAGTTTTTACGTTTTCCTCTGGGTTTTGATGAGCATGTGTATCTGTCCCGTTTATTCTTTGATGTGCCTGGAACTGTTGCACGGACTGGAGGAAAAAATTTTTAGGCAGAGAGTTTTGTGTCATCGTTCTTTTGAGCCTTCCTTGAAGGCAGCTGCAATGGAGGACATGCTGGACTGGATGCACGTAACCCTCGGCAGCTTGCTGTAAAGCATTTATAGGAGCTACAGAGCTTTGGATCTGCACGGTCCCCGGGGAAGGAGAACACTGGTAACAGAAGGAGTCACTTAACTGCTGACAGGAGTGCGGACTCCACTTCACTGCCACCTGCTTATATGCATCAGGACAGCTACACTGCCTGTTTTGAGAGAAAATCGGGCATATGGTGTGTTGGTCAATAGATGTCTGCAGCACAGCTGAACTAGCAACATTTTTAATGCCTTTACTCACTTCACTATTACAGGCTGGATGCAGAGGCACACATGAGTTTTGGGGCCTGCTGCTGAAGAGCTCTGAGCAAATATGAGTTTCTTCATACGTCACCTTCTCCGCAGGGTTACAGATGCCGGTTTGTGACGCCAGAGGCTCAAGCTCATAGTGCTCATGCTCCATTTCTGGTTTTTGACTTCTGGAGTCCAGCTGATACTTGCTAACAGGATGTGATTTGTTTTGACTTCTGCCCCCCTGGGCTCCTGAAAAGGCCTGAGAGAAGGCATTACACCGCAGTTTTTTTGGTAGTGGGATCTGGCCACAAGTGCCCTGGGGCCCAAGGCATCGGCACATGCACTGGAAGAAGAATGTTGCGAAAGCCCAACTAATGCACATTATAAGCATCATGAAAGTGCCAAGCTGCGTGTATGCCAACACTGTTGAGGGCATCATCATTGCCCCAGCTACAAATGTAGTCAAGGCAGCCATTGCAATAGCAGAACCCATACGGCTTAGAGAAAAAATGACCTTCCCCTCTCGGTCAGGGTCAGGGGCTAAGCGATAAGCCACTCCATAATGAACGGCAAAGTCCACTGACAAGCCAACAGCCACCGAAATTGTGACAGATTCCAACACGTTCAGCTCCCACCCAAGAAGAACCAGAGAACCTACAGTGACAAAAATAGTTCCAGCTATTGAAACTATTGCATAAAGGCTTATGATTATGTTCCAAGTTGTAAGAAGCATTACACTAAACGCAACGGCAACTGAAAGGCCCATGGCAATCAGAGTACCATCAGAAAGACTGTCCTGAAGATCATAAAATTCAAGGTTACTCACAAACCAACCATTGCTAAGACCTTCAGGAGCAGAACTAAGCTCACTTGAAATCCACGAGTCCACCTCTTTGTAGAACTGATGCATTTTCTCATATGCCAGTGTGAAGAGGTAGGTGCTTTGGAACTCCAACACCACTGCCCTGATGGTGTCATTAAGGTCAAAGCGAGGCCCTGGGGTTTTGCTATCTAAATGGTACCCTGTGCTTCTTTCTAGCTCCATTATAGCTCTCTTGATACATAATTCAAAAACTTCTTGTTTGTATGGAAAGCTCCAGTGGCTGCAGCAGGGGTAAAGAGATGGCTCATCACAGTCTTGATTTTCCATCCACTGCTTAAATGTTTCAATGAAGCAGCTTGTGAAGTCTTGTTCTTCTGTCTGATAAAAAAAGGTTTGATTTCTTAACTTCTGACAGAAACGTAAAATCCAAACCTGTGAGGCTGGGCTAGCGATATTAAAGCTGGTATCCAGCTGCAGCTTTCCTTTGCTTTTAGGGTTTAAAGGGTCACCATTATCCTCAGGTGTGACACCCCAGATTACTGTAATCGGCATGTGGAGCTCTTCTCCATGGTGGACACGCTCAAACATAAAAAGTTTTTTGTATTCTGCATCGTATCGTTCAAATGGGTGAGAAGACCTAAATACCTGAAACTCAGAGAGCTCCAGTGATGGCAGTTTCATCTTTGGATTCACACACACAATATATGCTCCACCAATTGTTAAGGCAAGGAACCAGAAAAGCCAAATATACCGAAATTTGATAACAATGCATGGCAAAACTTTCTCAAAAAATATCCTGGATGCTTCTGAGACTGCAAAAATAATCTTGTGGAACATTTGGCACAACACTGTCCAGCAGTTTTTGTTGTTGTATACCCTCTGCTGAGGTTTCTTAAAGCAACTGAAAATATTGAGAAGATATCGTTCATGTAATACAACTACAGCAGGCAGCCATGTAACCATCAAAACATAATTCACCAGAATGGCAGTGCCAGCATAAACACCAAAACACCTGATTGCTGTGATATTGCTGACATAATTAGCATAGAAGGCAGCAGCGGTTGTAAAACTCGTGACAAACATGGAAAGAGCAGCGTGTTGCAATGTGATGCTCACTGTCTCAGAGGTTCCAGCATGAGGTTTATCAAACTTTGTGTAGTTCCACACATCACATAAAACAAAAGCATCATCTGCTCCAATCCCAACGAGGATAATCAATGCCGTGAGATTCATGAACGGAAAGAACTCAAAATTAAATACTACCCGATAGAGAAAATAAGAAATAATCAAGGAACTAATTATTGCAAACATAGTCATCAGCGTGATAAACATGGACTTGGTGTACACACACATAACTAACAGAACAATTACAATGGCTATGGCAGGATACACAGTATCCATCAACAGGTAATCTTGAAACAACCTATGTTTTATTCCGAACTCAATCCCCGTGACGGTTGTTACACCATCGGAAGCGTTCCAGTTCTCAAAGTTATCTAGGTAAATACTCATCATGCTTTCCCCTTTCTCGGTTGGAGAGAAGAGCATGCTGTATTTTAAAGCTGGTAAGACATAGTCAGCTGTCTTTGGGCTTAGGAAATCCTTGTCCACTAGGTAGTGAAGGATCTGGTAAACAGCATTGTACTTGGTACATTTGCGAGGCACGTTAGTACACTTGAGTTGGTCCTTCCTTTTGGCATTCATGTCCCAGCAGTCCGGCCCCAGGGTCCCGTTGTAGTAGTATTTGGCACATGTGCGAAGCAGCTTTAGGGTGTGAGAGACGTCCCGTTCGACAATTTTCTGACAGGATGACCTGTTGTTTAGAATAGCAATGTAGTTGCCCAGCGTCCAGCTGGGACAGCACGAAGCAGCAGTGGCTCTCTGGCAGAGATCACCAAACTGGGGATGGGATCTGATCTGTATAAACACAGGCAGGGAGAAAAATCCAATTTGAAGTAACAGTCTGAAACATTCAGTAACAAAGAAACCAACCCAAAAAAAAACCCACTTAAAATTATGAAAATTCAGTTTACAGTCCTTTGGGCGTTGACATTTTAAATTCTTATTTCCACACACACTGCTTTTGATCAGTATCCTCTTACATGCAGCAGACTAAACAAGCCAGTATACAGACTTGTTCCAGTGGCACAGAATTGGCAGAAGTGTTAAGAGCATTATTTGAAGATCCACTGAGGTATTTTGTTTCTTTCCAGACTGAGGACTGTTAACTCTCTTCTATTATCTAATGCTATACTCCTGAGAATAAACAATCAGCCATACATCAATGAAGTTTCATTCTGCTTGGAGTCATATCCTGAAGTTCCTAGGAGAGGTAAGGACTTGCCATCCAGAAAGGAAGGATGTGACAGCTTTACGATGACTTCCATCACCTCACCTCTCTTCTACAACCCTGATTTTATGAGTCTCTTTTAGCTCTTGTACAGTGACAGGCGCTGTCCCCAAACAACTCTGCCTGCCGCTCAGGCACTGCATGTCCCCGAGTCATGCAGGATTTCCGAAGCACAAGCACAGGACAATTCATGGTCATGAAGCACCCCAAAATAACGGGTTATGCCTCTGAATGCTGCACCCACGGTGGGACAAAGTCCCAAGAGTTGACTCAGGAGTGGAGCGGAGGGAGCTGCAGCAGCAGCGAGGCCAGAGAAGTCACAGGGATGAGCAGGCAACAGTGGCAAGCACAGAGGGGACAGAGCTGGGACATGGCGAACACTCCTGTTGTCAGCTCAAGCAACTGCCCAAAGCCCAGGAACTTTATAGAAATGATAGCAATTTTAACATTCTGGTTAAAGATTCTCCTGAACTAAATGAGTCTTAATCCCTTATGGGAATATTTTTCTTTCACTTCTAGAATATTCCAGATTTAGCTGAAGACAGTAAGAGCACAACTTAGCTAAATCACCACAAGACACTTCTACGCAAACTGAAAGTAACTACAAACCACAAGTGAAACTCTTAAGTAACAAGGTTAGATCAGGGAAATTTTCTCAAGTTGAGAAAACTCAATCTTTGGAGAGCACGAGGAGCAGAAGTCTCAAAAACCAGAACTTCCTTTGTATGTGACAAAGTAGAATTAGTCCTTCAAATAGTCAGATACATGTAAAAGTTCTGTTTTAATCAAGTTACACAGAATGAGCACATATTAATACAGTCACATTAACAAAGCCATGTGCTTCAGATTTTATAGGACTGGGCCCTGAAACAGTTGTCCATGTATGCTTTAAATTTAGGTGATCTGAAAGAAACCACTTAGCCTCTTTTTACCTTTTTTTTTTCTTCAGCAAAATTGCACAGGTTTATTATTAGCAATCCTCCATAATGCAGACAAAAAAATACACGTGGGGATTCTCTCAGCAGTTATAAAAGCTTTAATATGGACCAAATTTTGTCAACCAGTTTCTGAACAATAACAAACTGGCATTCCAAAAAACCAGGATAATTCACATTTGATTGTTTCCAGATAAAAACACTCACACATGCAAACTCAGGAAAAACGGAACAACCTACTAAATAAAAGGAAGCACTGGAATAGCATATCTGTGTTTTTCATGGCACATCTCCAGGTTAGTCCTATGAGGATATAATAGGCAAACTGGGAGGAAAGGATTGTATTGTCTTCTCTATGTATTCAGGTTCAAGATGGGACAATGAGGTTTATATACTGTTCTTCTACACTTGCTGCAGGCCATAAACATTCACTGGCAAAGTAACTGCTGCCAAAGATAAAAGTAACATGAGCTGGCAGTTGGAAATTAGAAAGTAATATACAAAACTTAGCTCCTGATAGCTCATTAAAATACTATGTAAAATGTTAATAGATTGTAGCATTGGGCTTTGTTGGTGATCCAAAGCAACTGGAAAGGTCATTCTGGTGTTTCCAGACCTGGTCTGCCACTGGCATAATTTTAATTTATTTTGGAACAAGTAAGGAAACTAAACTGCGCAACCTGCACGCATCTGTGGGCAGATCTGCCCAAACGGGTCTCTGCAGTGACAGAAAATCACAAATCCACTGCTGTGGGGAAGCAGTCTGAAGACATAATACACAGTCTTTGTAGTTTATAAAATAACTGTTTACAGCTTATAGGGAAAACATTCTGCAATTAACAGGTGAAAAAAACCCCAACCCTTCTTATCCAAGCAGTAAAAAATTAGAACACCTCCTATAACTATTTTGTATATAAAGTTTCCATGAAGATTTTAGGACTAGCATATGCTGAGCAGCTGCAGGATAGAGCCCCAAAGTGTCAGTAAAACCTATAGTTAAAGCAGTTACAAGCAGATGGGAATACAATTAATACATACAGGATATGCTGTTAGTTCCATACGAAAGCCAATACTAGTTGGTGCTGATATCCTGCTTATCATCAGAAAAATACATAAATTCTAAGGTCTGCATTTCCAGAAAGCAGTGCCTGCATTTCCTGTCTTTGAATACAGAAAGTTTTGCCACTTAATTCAACAGAACTGTGGCCCTAAACAAGCATGAACTCAAAACCAAAAATAACTACAGCCAGAAAAGAGTTTGTAAGACCAGGAGGTCACCAGTCATGGATTTCTTGTTATGGCTGCAGTGCAAGTCAGCAACCTTTCCTTCCCTAGGGACTGGCTGCTAGCAGAACTTAGCATTCAGAAGTGGGACATGGCACAGCACTTTGTGAGTTCTAAGAAGTGTCAGAAGTACTCAAAAACTGCTAGAAAGTGTTAAAATAATTCAAAATGTTATTTGTAAGTAACAAGCATTTAAAAAAGAAACCATGAAAAAAACTTCATCCCTTTCTGAGCCCTGAATATCTACTTCTTATAATAAATGTACATGCACAACCAGCAATAATAGCAAAACCTAACCATATTCATCTGTTTTCTATACTAACTAGCTAAAAATCAGTGCTTCTACCATGATGCACTGGTGTTCTTCTCAGGTGAGGTGTTCAATTACTTTATTCTTAAGTAAATCATGAACAAAGATCTACAAAAACATTATTTACAACATATTCTCTATAAATATCTACACAACTGTGGGTGTAGATGACGCAGCAAACATTTCATTTTCTGAAGTGTTCTTATTTCGAAGGAAGAGCTGTTTTCATGGGGCTTGTTTGTTGTAGTAAAGCAGTTTTATCCTTCCCTCAGAAAGTATAGCAGTATTTGAAATAATACATTATTATCAAGGTGAGTAGATGGGGAGGAACAAAAGAAAAATTCCTCAGGAGTAATGCAATCATTACAGAGATATTCTTCAGAGGTAATTAACTGTCTTCTGGTAAACAGAATGATGTTTTTTAATTCAGACTGCATTGCTTTGCAATGACCTACACTGCCTGGGATTTACCTGCATCAGCTGCCTGTGTGACTAAACTTCTACAGTTACGTGCACAGATTAGCATCTCCTCCCTCAGTCTCAATTTTTACCCTTGTTAAAGGTTATTCTTCCCTGGATCTCCTGATGGAACTGGTGATAGGATGACTCCCTAGCTCAGCTCGTTCACAACTGAGCTGGGCTGCTTTAGATACTGTACTTTGCTCACCTGGCTCGTTCTGATTGCAAGAGACAAGGGATAACCACATGAGCCATCCTGTCAGCGCAATCGTCTCTGATGGGGAAATAAGGAACATTTCATGAGCGTGTGAGGACAAAACTCCCGCCAAGGGAGGCCAACCAGGACAAAATGCCTGTCAGCAGACTGCCAAGGAAGATTCATTATACAGTGTTCCACTACACCTCAACATTTTAAGCAAGCGAACGATGGCTGTTGTAGAGAAAGCAGTTTGGGAATTTGCTAAATTAATACAGCTGTCTAAAAGACAATGATCAATCTAATAATGAAGATATTTCTCATTAAATAAATGTGGTATTATGAATTAAATTGTTTATTATTATTTTTGTTTTGGAGGAGAGCAAAATGGAAATACATCATTCAATATTAACAGAAGAATAACATATTGCTTCATTTCCATGCAAAGCCATCAGTATGTGAACCAAAAGTTCATGGTTACTCAGAGGTTCAAAGGAGTTCACTCCCACAAGTGACAAGGTTATATTTTACAAAAAAAGTTTAAAGAGAAAATTATTATTACTCTTCAAGTATCATTATCCACATCTAATTAACTGGGCTGTATTTCTAGCTATTGCACCTATGTTCCTTTGCTGTCCATCTGCAACCTATTCTAAACTAACCAAAAAAAAAAAAATCTGAGTGACCCACTGGGTGTCAGAGAAAACTGCATATACTATAAGGTTATAGTTAGTTCACCTGAAGGTATAAAAGCAAGAAAAATCAATTATTTGCTGAGAAACAAGAACAAAACTCCATGGAATAATATTCTATGAGGAAACACACAGTAAAAGTTAAGACAGTCCTTTCCTGAAGCAACCCTCTTCTACCCCATTCTGGATGCTATTAGTAGAAAATACACAGAAATCCCCCTATATAACCTGATTCACAAATTGAAGGTTGTTTTTTAACTTCATGTGCATGCTGACTGACCATTTGGCCGGAGGTGAACCACGTAAAGACCCCTCAAATGCTACTGGATGGCAGTGGGCAGCAAAACAAGGTTTCAAATACATGCTCTGTATCTGCAAGTTAAACAAATGCCGTATTTACTTACCCTCAAGTTGTCTACATTGCACATTGACTTAATTGCATTCAAATTCCATAAATTCTCTCCTTCTGTTGATGTAAACACCACTCGTGAATAGCGATCACCTGAAATTACAGAAGGGGGTTTTCATTCATTCTTTGGGTGGGCCTGGTATCAAAGGCTGAGGCAAAATCCCACCATTCAAATGACACACATGAAATCTTTGTCGAGTCACGGGAATTCACCTCCTTTTCAAGATGAGCTGTTTATCTGTAAGACTCACTCCACATGAAAGTTTCCATTTCCTTAAAGTGCTTATAGTAAATATGGCATCTTCAATACTATATACCACTCAGAAGCTCTACAGACTTCTATTCAAGCAAACTATCTTCTGAAATATGACAAACAAAAATCAAAAGATCTAATCAGCAAACTGTGAAATTCTTGGCACAGCATAATGGCAGTACACTGATAATAGTAATCAAAGGCTGATTTAGTAAGTCATTTGGGAATATAAATAATAATTATAAAGCTGTTTCTACAAGAACGTTTTTGCTTTAGAAGCAAATGACTGCAGTGGAAATTGTTGTGATATCCTTGAGGCCATTTTCAAGAATTCCACAGTTTAGACACATGGAGCTTAAATTACAAATTAAATCGCATTTATCAGAAGACAGATTTAGGAAAGGAAATAATTACTTAGTGCCAGTGGGATCTGTCTGCAGATCTCACAAGGGAAACAAACATACAAACACAAATATATAGCACTGCCTAATGCAGTATGGTACTTTGGGTTAAGAAATATTATCACATTAATTAAAATATTCCAAAACCCCAAAAGGCTGCATTTTTCCCACTGCTGTGAAGCTGCAGAATTTTTGCCTTTCACAAGACTGCAGTGAAAAGACTCAAGGGGTAGTGCTGTATGATCTCCAACCATGCTTTAGGATCAAGGGAACTGAAATCTAGAGATCCTGGAGCAGACAAAGAAAGACACCAGGAATGAAAAAAGTGGGTCAAGTGGAAATCAACTGTGTTCTTTACATGATGGACTGGCAAATTTTCCCATAAAAGCACAATTCCTTCATGACTGTCACAACTGAGACTACACAGAAACAGTAGAAGAAAGAATGATAGTGAGACTGTGCAGGAACAGCAGCCTGGATAAGAGGAGGTAATTCTGCTTCAAGTTAATGCTCAGCTGAGTTCCAAGTACATTTCCTCTTCCTTACTCATGGTATGCTCAGTCTAATTTGGTTCTGTTCACAGGAGCAGAAATTATGACCTTGCTCCCAACCTCCTCAAGACCATACTGTAACTGAAAAAAAAGAATAAAAATCTGTTTTGCACCCCTGTTTTCCCTGGTCATTGCTCTCTTAGACCAAGTGATCTAAAGAAATAATTTCACAATTGTGTTTCTGTGCTCTGTTATCAGTCCTCACATGTGGATGTAGCCACAAAAGAGCTCAGGTCATTCTATGAATACAGGCAAGATCTACATCTCTAATGCACTTTCTGCCAGAATAGCACTTATCAAAGTTCTGCAGTGTGCCTTGTAAAAAGTCAAAAGACTTTGTCTTTTTTGTCCTCTAGCTTAACTTAGTCAGCTTCATAAGCCTACACTGCTTTAAGGTGGGGATTTTTAATTTTTACTTTTGTTTCTTTGAGGGGGATGTTTTCTTTGTTGAGGTCTTTTGTGTGTATTTTTTTTTCCCTAAATAAACCCCTAAATTCTGTACAAAATATAACTGGTGGATGCCTTTTAGGACATATACAGGAAAAGTATTTTGATTTAGGTTTTTTAGAATTAAGATAATGGCACAGACAAAATACAACTTCTTCCCTAATGTGAATTAAGCACTACCTCTCTAGTCACACACAAAATACTGATTTTACAATGTTCAGCACTACCAAGAACTAATAAAATTCCTTACAGGAAATGGAAACACTTAAAGGAAGCACTTGAAGTAAATACAGTTTATTCTGAGAAAGAACCAATACAACACAACATTTCAGCCCAATTTTCTCAAGATTTCTGCACAGAGAAGAAAGATGCTTACTGTGTATATATATTGTTAAAAATATCTTCCTAATATGGCATACAATATACAGAAGAGTTCAGAAAACATTGAACTGGCAGAATTTTTTAGCCTCCCTTCCATCATTTCTCCACTTACTTGGAATATCACAGAAAAAGGTATCCTTGTGGAAGTTCCAGTCTGCTTGCCTCTTCTCTCTTTCATAGTGATCGTCTGACCATCTGTCATCTTGATGACTAAACCAGAATAAAGTTTTACTTTACCTTAGCAAAGAAATTATTAGAAGAAGCACCATCCAAAAAAGTCACACACCTTAACAACTCCCACACATGAGAAAATATATTTTTACTGATGTGATTTTGGTATACAAAAACTGAAACAGTAATTTAATCTTTTCTTTAAATTAAAGAGACTTCAAATGAAAGGACATTGAGTCCAGTACTGAAAATATCCATAGAGAAAAGTAAAATTATACATTTTTTAAAAGAGCTTGCAATGGGAAATATCTAGCCTGATAGGAAAGGCCTTAAGAACTGCAGTTTATTAGATTCTGTATTTATTGAAACCAGTGGCAGGATATATATTAACTTCAGAGGGTCCTGGTGAAAGCACAACGTACCTACAAAAACCACCAATAAAACAAAACACATTTTTAATATAAATTCTTACCTTTTAGCTTGCTCATCTGCATATTTGAAAGGATAGTTTGCAAGTGTTGCTTTGTACCCTGTGTTTTTCACCATGTTGTTCCATGTGACCAATCTCTGTCCTATGGCCGTCCCTCTCGGTTCAAAACCCTGCAGGGAGAGAAGCACAAAATTCCATCAATGCTTTTCATTCTTCAGCTCAAACGGGAGAGCGGAAACACGATCAAAGTGATGGATAGTTTTCATTATGAAGCATAATTACTCCAGGCATCTACTTCTAGAAGTAAAATGCTTTATGACAGGTGAGACAAAATAATGACCGACTATAGAGAGCGACGAGGGATTAAGAATTCTTGCACGTCCTACTGCTCTCCCTGAGAAGAGATGATGACTTAGTCCATCAAACGTTCAACACTTGGTTTTCAGAGGAAGGGCATTCTACAAAGTCCTCTTCTGTATCTCAATTATCACTCTCTATTGATTAAATATGATTAAAAACTGTCAAGTATATCTTCTCTATTTCTCCAAGAATAAGGCAAATTTTTATATAATTTTGAAAGTGACTTTGAAACAATTTTAACAACTTGGCTGTTTTCAAGAAATATCCATTACATATGGATATGTACAGATACACATACTATACTGTAAATACCAATAACTTACAGAAACGGTCTATTTTTATTTGAGGATAATAATTAAATGCCACATTTTCTATAAAAAATCCTGAAAGCTACTCATGCTGAAGAGAACTCATGGACAGTAAAAAATGAGGGCAGTATTTAATAGAATCTGATAAAAATTACTTTTAGTCTTTCAATATGGCTATCACTTCATCCCCAGAAGGCACTTAGAATCCCCTCTCCTTTAACAGATCCTGGCCTTCACTCTTTGAAATCTGATTTAGAACGTATGGTCTGTGCTGTACATCTAAAACTGGGATGAATTTACATTATGCAATCTAAAGCAGTTCTGTTGAAGGACACATGACCTCAGCAAAATGCAGAGGGAACTGAAACTAGGGGATAACATTCTCTGATGGCAACTGCAGCTTTGTATTATCATTTTCTGCTCTGATGTCAAGACTGGTCAATTGTCAACACTCTGCCAACTGCTGCACTTGCATTTGCTGTTTACTGACACCACTGAAAAAACGGCAAAGAGAAAATACTTATTTGACAGTACAGCTGATTGATATAGACTTACCAGCAGTGGATCAGAGAAATCTGGAAGATCTGGAACTAATATTCCCACGAGTGCACACACCACTATGAGCACGGTGCACATGCCCAGGACCACCACGGGCCAGTCGGCGATGAGCGCAGCGTAGCTACGGGAGAGGAGCAGGGAGAGGTGCTACAGCAACAAAAGCTGCATAGAAAACTAATCCATACTTCTCTAAAGAGCTTTTCATGTCTGACTATTATTTTTCCCCAGGATTCTGACAAAAATGCAAGCTTATCCATTATTGCAGACCACTAGAAAAATATGCTTTGTTAGAAATTTAATGACAGAAAACATCATTACTGCTTTTTTTTACAAACTTAAGTATTTTAAAGAAAAAAAAAAATCAAAGAAAGAAAAAAAATCTGGTTTAAAGTAGAACCCCAAGAAAACATTTCCTCTATTTTTAAAACAGCCATTAAAAAAAATTCAAACCCTACATACTCATGATCCATGAAATCTTTTGTAGTTCAAAGATGCGAGGGATTGGCAACATGATACATAAAATAGCCAACATTAATTTTCTAGTCTTATGGAATAACATCCATCCTTAGATTGTAACACCTAGTTCAGTCTAAATTTTATGAGTGGAAGAGTTTTTATATGCAAACCTAATATTCATTATTTTTAAAAAATATTTTAATTTTTGTTAATTCAACAGCAAAGTTCAGAAAATTAAGTGAAACCAAGAAATCTTTATTTCTAAATGATTTTTCTTACAATAAAGACTTGAATTCATAGAGTTTATGTTTCAAAAGCAACATTGTCTAATACTGGGAGCAAAGAGAGTATAGCAAGTCCCATAAAGGCATTAGAAAAGTAATTATAGGCTATGAATCCTTCTATACAAATGGTCTCTGTACACACTAAATATTGATCAAGAAGATCTCCACTCTTATTTCCTCCTCAACTTACAAGCAGCATAACATGAAAGTTTATAGCAGAAAGCTCTTTCACTTATTTCTACTGTCTTAAAAGATTATAGCTCTTTTTCAGTTTTAAGAGCAACTTGCTAATTAATCACAATACAATTATCAGCTTGACAGAAATTTTCTGTCCTGCTGCTAAGAAGAGGGGTCCATCTCCGCACTCCAGCAGTGGCTTCCCAGCGTTCTGACTGCAAAATCAATGGCATGAGCAAGCCTATTCCATAGCATGTGGAAATAGGCACCTCTAGGGGTCTAAGTAGAGCTTTAGGGAGCAAGGAAATCCAAAGCACTGGGTGTTTCTCCATTTCTCATTAGGTAAACATGGAATAACTCTGACATGCTCACACAAGAGGTTAATTAGCAAAAGCTTGAAAAGCAATCTGAAGTCAAAGTTTTCATTAAAGTCAATCACAAAGGGGCAGCTTGCCAAATGAGCAATTGTACAAAGTAGAAGTGAAGGGAAGTAAATGACCTAATAGAATTTTCCTATTTATAGGACTAAATGTTTTTATAAACACCAAGCTAGACTGACGAGCCATTACAGACATTTGCTCTGAAGTCATAAAAGTTATACCCCAAAGATTTATTTTCCTATTCATCACTAGTGCCAGATTTACCACTTTGACATGTTGTCTCTACACTTCCATTCTCAGCTGAGCACTCTTAAATTGAGTAAATTCTTTCAGCTTTAAAAGAAACTCTGTTTTAAGTGTTTAATGTGATAATAAGCCACATACAGAAAACAGTAAGTGCTTGTTTACACCTGCAAATTTCTCCCATTTCTTGTACCACATACTGACATCCAGATAAGCAAAGCTGATCTGGGCTGACAAAACGACTGACCACTCTATATTTAATTTTACCTGTCTGAGCATCATTTAGTGCTGCTGAGGGCTCTGGCTCCAACCAAGTTGCCTAAAAAGCAGCCTCAACCCCAACCCACCATACATGGCTAAAGAGATGGCAGGTTTTTTATTTTTTACCCACTAAAAAGCCATAACATGAGTTTAGTTACTTTTTCTTTCCTATGTGAAGAGGAAGCCACTGCCCTGACAGATTCAGCGTAAATGACCACTTGCCTCAAAATGCCTGAGTCCAAGGGGAAAATGCTTAAATAATTCCTCAGTGGAGGAACCACATTCAGAAAGGATATCCTTAGTGCTAATCACATCCTTTAGTACTTTTCTAAATCAGGATAAAACCTCCCACTTTTGGATGCCTAATTAAAACTATTTTTTGGCTGTGCAATGACCTAGACATATAGCCACACTGGTACCTTCTTCTTTCTTTTTCATCCAAACTATTCCAGCACTGAATGATGAACTCACGTAAGTTTGACACCGAGTGAAATACCACTTTTTATGCCATTTTGCCCTGTTTTCAGTCTGTTAGAAGTGTACTAGTTTTAGCTAGCTACGTCCCATTAAAATGCATATAGCTTTCATTAATTTATTTCCTCCTGATGTTTTTCACACACCTAAAAAAGGTTTGTTTTGTTTTTGTTTTTTTCTTCATGCTTTAAGTAGTTCAAAATGCTTAGGAGATACAGTAATTCAGTCTATATTTAGCACCACTAAAAGCACCACTGTTTTCTAGCAATTTGTCCAAAGGTGATCCAAGACCTCAGATGTTTTCTTCAAAAGGAGAAGGTAAAAAAGCTAGTGTTTTGTTTTTCTTCCCATTTTAAGCTACAGTATAATGTGTGGCTAGAGTTAAACTTTTCAATTCAGCCCCTATATACAGATGTCCTGAGGTTCAACCACTCCTCAGGCTCATATAGAGACAGAAGTGTACGATACAGAGTTTCTGTATTGCAAAAACCTCACTCTGAGCAAAAGATATTTGTGTGACCCAGATCATATCAACACACAGATTTCTGCAACTCAAAACAGATACTTAACAAACAGGCCTGCTCCTTACTGACAGCAAATCCTAAAGATGGATTGTGTTTTCAATATATTTTCACTTGAGATGGTCTCTTGTTGCCATTACTGATGCACTGACAGTTTTAGATACCATGCTCTGTTATTTTCTATGACCCTGCCATGCTACAGAGCCTATACAATCCAAACCCAGTGTTCTAGACTGCATGGGGCTTCTGGTTTAGGAAGAATTAAAAACTACTATGATGAAATTTTCTGAACTTGTCTGTCAGGGTTGTTTATCACTATTGATGATACAACCAAGCCACTTCTCAGAGCAACCCTTCATCAAAAAAGTACTGAAGCATGGAGTTTCCAGGCACAGATTGTAATAACAATGCCATAAAATAGTTGAAAACAAGAAGCATTGAAATCTGCCTAGAGTTTTAAATTCTGGTCTAGTATTAATGAGGAGACTGCTTTTCTGTCTGTAAACAGAGCCTGAGTTTGGCTGCCTTGTGCATTCTAACCCACTGCTGCTCCTCCAGGATTCACAGATGAGTTATTACGGATGTTAAGGAACTTATCCCTGGCTCCTTGTTTCAGTGTTTATTGAGGGACCCACTGCAGATCAGTTCTTCTAAAAGTTGTTTGACTTTGCTGATGCTATCTGCCTCCCCAGTATCCCATAACAGTCGCAGAAGTTTACTACCCACTGCCTAAAGAAATACTTTTAAAATCTGCTTTAATTTGAATGCTTATTATTTGCTTTGAGTATTCCTTATTCTTGTTTTGTATGGGGAATAACAGCTTTGCCATCACCTCACCTGCCACCTTTATAATTCCTCAAACCTCAGCTGTGACAGCAGTGGACCTTACCTTTTTGGTAACTTGAATGGTCTGGCTGGCCTGAAAGAAGGAAAAAAAGAGAGTAAGTAAGAAAGCACGAAATATGCATGTACACACCAATTTGTTTAATTATTCTCATACATGGGTAAGCAAATAAATTATAAAAATCAGATATTTTAGGATATGAATTATTTTGAAAGGCCCACAATCATATTCAATTGAGTCTTTGCAAACAAGTAGTTCAGAGAATAATTACAGCTACAGACAGCTGGGTTTTCAAAAGTGGAATTTTATGCAGCTGATTTTTGGGATTACTATTCCAGAGGCTTTTCCAGTTTTCAACAAGAGACCAAACAAACTAATATGATAAAAATTCAATACTATTGAAAATCATGACAAAGTTTGCTTATGATGGGAACAGACAACCACAACACCATGTTCTGACTGTAATTCACAAAACTTCTTAATCGTCCTTCGTAATTCCATTACAAAGGATTATTTTGGCCATAAATTCTGTCTTGCCATAACACAGGAAATAGAATGACATAGGGTACCTCTATAAAATATTTTTATGCAAGTTTTTGTTACTTCTTAAGAATGTAATAAAAAGTACATTATTTTGAGGAGGAGATAGCAACCCAAGTGAAAATTATTCTTATCTGACACTGTTCAGTGAGCACTTCAATTTGTTAGCTACTGGACCAGTAAGTTTCACATAAATTCCACTCAAAAAAACTACCTGAAGAATGTGAAGTCCTTTCAAGCATGCGACATAAAATCACTTCAAAGCTGTAACTATACTACGGCTTCAGTTAAGTTATGGACTTGTTTCACCACCAATACTTAATATTACTTCTTTAAAGAAGTACAGAAAGCACTGAATTAAGAAGCAAGTACTTGCATAAAACAGATCACATAGTTACATCACACTGAGGTTGCCAGAAGCATAGATTTGTATGCTTTCATACACAGATAAACAGTTCAAACTTCAGACTCCTCAGAGATTTTCAGAAAAACTTAATCCACGACATAGAAATGAAATTTGCTGTTCTTCAAAGTAGTGAGAGTTGTTTACTACTACACAGTATTAAGATTTGCTCCTTATAGCCATGAGGAAGTTGGAGAAAAGCAGAATACCCAATCTGTAGTTGCAGTGACTCAAGGATCATGGAAAGGTACAGACAATGATTCTCTGTTAAATTCAGCCACAAAAGTTAAGACTAAATTTATAAAGTGTCACCAACCCTCCCACAAGATGCACAAATCTGACTTTCAGATGTACTGAACACACCCAATTTCCCAACTAATGCCAAAAACTTCTGGTACCACTTCAACAGGCTCACCAGCAGCCAGAATGCAGAGAAACCCAACTAAATGGAGTTCTGAAATTACTTTGAACAGTAAGTTCCTCGAGGCTGAAAAGAAGTTGTGGCAGGCTCAGGGGACTGTTCATTGTCTGATCTACAGCCTCAACCACAAACCCAACTTTTCCCAACTCAGGCTAGACTGGAGGATAAGAAACCAGGTACTGAAATCAGAACTCACTCAACTTGAATATGAAGTGAGCAGTAACAGGACTCTGGATGAAGAGTCCCTTTCATGGACTTGGACCAACACAGAGCACTCACTGAATGTGCCTTCCCGGCTGTCTGGAAAAGGGGGCAGAGCCACAGTGTTGGGACTAACAATTTTTTTAACTGCAACATAGACTCCTGGGTTTATAGATGAGAAATATAAACTGACATATTTACTGTTACTATTGTGAGTCAAACACAAATTTCTAGCTTTCATTTGTAAAGATCTGAATTTCCATGTATCTTCGGTCACTTGTTTTTGTCTGTGCCTTAATGGGCTCTGCCATGAGCAATAATATCAGACAACGCTTTGGCACAAGCAAAGCCATCTTAAGACAATGATGAGTACAGGCTTTGTATTTGTGCTGACTTCTATAAAGGTTTCTATGACAATTCCAGTTTATATTAGCAGATAAAATTGTTTTCTTCTACATGAGGGCTACTGTAAAATTGAATTCGCCTAATTTGGTTTACACAAAATGGGTAAAAATACCAACACAATCATTCCTCATCCTCCCCCTTACCCACCAAAACCAAACTACATTTCCCTCTGTTTCCTCCACCTGCAAAATATATTCAGTGCTGAACAAATGATGATGATTAAGTTCTTCAAAGTTAGGGAGGGTTAAAGGTCACACCTGCTATCAAACTGTTTTGTTTCGAAAAGCACGCATTGAAAAAATCTGGGTACACCCGGGTGAATTCCAGCAGTGTAACCAATCCCTTGCAGCTGTTGTGATGACTCTATTATACTGGTCAATAGGAAAAGTTATCCCTGAAAACTATGCCCCAAAATTCTTTAGTTATGCTCTAAAATACAGAAATGCATGGCGAAACCACATCTTTCCCACTTAATTAATGTTGCTGTATCTAATTTTTGAAGTATTATACTTTCATTGACCCAGTTTAAGTAACACCACCAGCCTCCAAAAAAAAGTGTGGACAAAAGAGTCCTCATCAGTTTTCATGAGAAAGAAACGGCGAATTCCATTCTTTTGCTGGGACAAAAGCCAAGTTATCTGTGTATTAAATTACCTTTGTACTTAGTTCTCACAAGTCTGATAGCAGAAAGTGACAATCACAGCTGTCTGTGACAAGACCAGCACAACCAAGTTATGACACAAACTGCAGTCACTGATTAAAATCTAATAAACACTCTGCACCAAGAGGGGAAAAGGGAAAGAGGAAGAAAAGGACTAGCACTGTTCTACCCCCATTTACTGCGAGTGTCAGCCCCTGCTCAACAGATGCTTTGCTTCATCCTGTCCTTTCCTAATGGCAAGTTTTGTCTGAACATCACACAATTAAGAAATACATAAAGAAAAGATACATAGATTGGTTAAAACCCCTAGATGTTTCTCAGTATGAAATGTATTTTGGATGACCAGCATCCTTCTGTGTAACATGGTGAAAAGGAGAAGCGGTGTCTTTAAAAAGGGCTGCTGTATTATCAGCAACTTTACTCTAAGAAATAAAAGAGTATCAGGAGGATTGATCAGGTTTGGACTGGACTACTACAGCTCGAATTATTCACCTTTCCAGCCTAAATAAGCACTTAACCTCAGTGCTTCTACCAGTATTTTGAACAGTGAGGTAATTTGTTCCTTTGTGCACATAACTACTCAAATAGGGGCAGTTCACAGGTATAAAAAATATGATTGCTTTACATATTTTTCAATCTGAGAAAGACAATGATCAGTGCTTGAGCTTCCTGGAGGGGAACACGCTGTGCCACGTGTCAACATCTCGACTTCGAGTTCCCAGGGAAGCCAAAGTCTCCTTTTGATTACAGCACTGAAAGAGTTTTCTCATGGAAGTTAATAGGGTATATCAGAGAGGGGAGTTTGGTCCTAATTTCAAGAATCATAATGGAAAACAAGCTTTTGGAAATCCTACGTAGTATTAAATCTAGTCTATAACCTTCGTGTCGCCTGGACATCACACGGCACAAAGCAATGCTTCAAAACATGTTCCTCAGCATGGGAATGCTGCAAATTAATTGAACACTTAATAATAACACTATGGCTGGTTTACTGCACATGCAGCGTGTTTCATTAATGTATTTCAGGGAAATAACAAACCTGAATGTGTCAGAGGATAATAACAGTATCTAGATATTCCAAGACATTCTTTTCCTGGCTTTCTTCACAAATATCAGTTGTGAGAAAGGTACCAATGTAAGCAATCCCTTGGCCTCATACCCCAAGGAATCTGTGTGTGCTGCTTCCTTAGTGGGTGCAAGAAACCCTGCAGAATGTAGCCATGAAACAGAAAATTAGGAAAACAGGCTGTGTTTTGAAGCATACTTTGAAGAGTATTCTAGCTGTTGAGAAGCGTCCATCATTTCAAAAAAGTGTTAAAAAGGCAGCTATCAGTAACCTAGAAGGTTGAAAGAGATATTAATATCATTTTAAATAGGAACATTCCTGCTTACACTGACAGTAATGTTGGTTGGGGTTTTTTTTGAGTCAGTTAAAAAGCATCAACACATTCCAAATCATATCTTTGTATTAACTTATCCAAACATTACCTTCCTAAAATTCCTATTACAATTCTAGATATTGCCCTGGCTAAACATTTGATTTCTGATTTATTTCATGTCACTTAACTGCAATTAATTTCTATTTCACCATGTGCAGATGTAGAGGCTGGAACTCGGATACAGAAGGGCTTCTCCTCCTTTTTTCCTGGGAGGAACAACAAGCCAGTTAGACTTTAAGCTGTAATTAATGTCTACCAGCCTGACACGGGGCAGCACAAAGGCACTGCCTGGGATTGTTGTGCCCTATTTTTTAGGTGTAAGGAAACAACAAACAGCACTGGGTAAATCCAAAACCGTCAGTGTGAGTGCTTCTCCTCTGCTTCATTCCTGGGAGACGGGAGCTAAGGGGAAGCAGAAGCTGCTGTCCCAGCAGTGATATCCAGCTGATTCTGGTGCTTTGCTGCAGCTGGGACCATCTCCCAGCTGAAACCGGCACTAATTGAGAAGCACTGCTCTTCTTCACACCACTGCCTGCCATGAAGCAGTTTATTAGGAATCCCCAGCTGACTGGACTAGCTGCATCTCAAAAAGATAGACACCTTTGCAAGGTGCAAAGTCTTTGACCCATTTTTCCTATTTAATTGCAGGAACCAGTGTCAGATAGAAAAAAAGTACTGACTGCTGGACAAATGCCATCCCTTAGCAAATCCAGCTGAGATCCATGCTCAGTGACATTTGGATATGAACAGTGACAGCCAACCATAATTTCAGGGCTCAAACCCAGGCACAAGGGTAACATGGAAATAGTCACTGACAAAAACCTGACAGTTTGGGAAAAGCCCCATTTTCCAAACAATCATCCAGAGATAAATGGTCAGGTGGCTGGTCTCCGTCATTTTGGTGCTGAGCTGCACAAAAATCTGAAAATAAATGAAAATATACCTTTGAAAATTTCAATATTTGAAAATATACCTTACTGATATTTATCATAAAGGCCTTATACAATACAGAATCACGGAATATCCTGAGATGGAAGGAACGAATCAGGATTATTGGAGTTCAACTCCTGGTCCTGCACAGGACAGAGATTCATTCTACACTCTTGCTTTTCACTTAAAGATTCACTGGAGTCAAAAATGGTAAGTTGCAATAAATAGCTGTATTAACTGAAAAAAACCCAACCAACCAACAAAAAAAAAAAAAGAGAGAAGGCTTTCTATTGCAATATATCCTGTCTCAAAACCCTATAACTATAATTGATTTAAGTTTTTCATGNCCTATCCAAGGATTACGAGGTGTTTAACCTCAATGCCTCAATGCTCAATGCTTTACTTTACTTTGCCAGAGGGAAACTATTCCCTTTGTTGGTAGATCTGGTTACCAGAAGTGATAAAACGTAGCTTTTTGTCATTATTACACTCCTGGATAAGCTAAATCCCTGCAGGATAGAATGAGATATGCATCATATTGTACATTCTCCATCAGAACATACAATACAAACTAAATCCCTGCACAGGAAGAAAATCCTCATGTTTTCAAAATGTCATTGACCCAAGAGAACAATGTGAATTGCTCCTAAATATCAAGCTAGCCTTTGCTGTTATAGTAGATATAACACTTATGCGCTTTATCACTTTAACAATCACTCAGACAACAAATCCAACAGATTAAGTTGCCAAAAAAGTTTTTATAAGGCTCCCAATTTAATTTTTTTGGTATGATGAGCAGTTTTCCACAATTCTAACCATGAACTCTATCTAGATTTTTTTAAACATGCAGCGTTCATTGTATTTGTCTGCACTTAGCTTTACTTGTTTACATCTCTAAGGAATAGGACAACCCACAGCAAAATTATGTTGTAAAGGAGATAGAGAATTCAGTTTTCTGGTAAGTTGCACTTTAAGGCTTTATTAAAAGCAAGAAGAATGCAATTAATTTTTATGATTTTTTTCCCCACATAAAATATCAAGGAATAATCCAAAAGGATTTTGTATTTTTTAATGTCTAGATTATCAAGGTGAAATGATCTGAAACTAACCGCTATTTCATCCAATTAAAATGTGCGAAATGTCAGTGTTGCAGCTTTTCTTAATGTTGTACATATGACTATTCTTTTGCATAAAATTAAGCAAAATGCAATTTAGCAGACCAAAAATTGATATGCTATTAGGCAACTTTATTACAGATGTCAATTCATATCTTTACAGATGAGACATCAAGCTTTATAAAGGTTCTTGTCTACTTTTCCTGTGTTCTTACCTACCCCTTCAATTCCAGCTGAGCATCTGCTCTGTTTTCATAGCAAATATGAGCAAATAACATTGCCTTTCTACAAGGAAAGCAATTTTGAGGAAGGTGTTAAAAACTATAAAATAATTGTCTGAGTGATTCTTGCTCTGTCTCATTTAGATTTAGCATAAAAGTGTAAGCTTTACTGACTTACAGCATGCCCACTGGATAAAATCCTATAGAAAGGGGCAAACCCTATATACTTAACTAAGCTAGCGTTTCACTCACTTCCTTTCTGCTACGAACCAATATTAAACTTTATTAACCTACTCCACAAAAGTAACAGGTAGTTTTGACATCTCCCATGAACAAACCTGTGGCTCATGCCAGAGTACAACAGGGAAATACGTTTCCATCAAGGCACCAGAGATGGGAAAAGGTCAATGCAATCCTATTAACATCCTATATGTGTGTATTTTCATTTGGAAGTTCAGTAACAGCACTGGGAGAAATGTCCTAGGAAGATGGGTTGAGGACTTTGGACTTGTCTGATTTGGAGAAAAGGAAGCTGAGCAGTCACCTCATTGCTCTCTACAGCTCCTTGAGGCAGGAAGTGGAGAGGTGATCTCTTCTCCCTGAGATCCAGTGCTGAGACATGTGGGAATGGTTCAAAGCTGAGCCAGGGGAGGTTTAGACTGGACATTTCTTTATCTAGAAGGTGGCCAAACACCTGAAGAGACCCTCTCAGGGCGGTGTTGATGTCCCAGTCCTGTAAGTGTTCAAGAGGCATTTGGACAACGCCCTTAAGAAGACGCTTTAACTGGGTCAGCCCTGAATGGGTCAGGCAGGTGGGTTAGGTGATCCTTGCAAGTCCCTTCCAACTGAAATAGTCTATTTTATTCTATCCCTGTATAATTCATTACATGCTGAAATTAAAACTTCTATAAATTTATAACATACAGGTGATTTGAAACTGAAATGATCCTACTACAATCATCTTCAAGTCCGGGGGGGATTGTTGGGGTTTTCTCCCCTTCTCCTTTTCCTCAGTGGTCCATAGGAGTGGTATCCACATAAGAGCCAAGGATTTACTGACCAAGTCTTCAGGGTCAGGTCTTTCTAAAGTTCCTCAGAAACCCATTTTTGCAATACTGACTTCTAATGTCTTTCCTCTTTCACGTTCAACAACTGACTAAATATTATCAACTACTAGGAAAGCTGGCTCTTTTCCTTTATAGAATCTACTTGGTTCACTTGTCTTGAAAAGGAATTAAATAATCTCTGTAGGAAAATCAGAGAGCACATGAAGGAGCCAAGTCATACAGATCCTCCAAACACTTTTCTTGTATTCATCTTTCTCTAAACTTTTCTCCAATGAGTGTAACCATTTTTCAACACTGCTCCAAAACTGTCAATAAGAAAACTGCCATCATGCATACTTAAACTGGATTCTCCCTGCTTTAAATGGCAAAGTTTATACACAATTTAAAGTATATACTTCTTCAAAAGGTTTAATTGAGGCTATATATATATCTATTCCTTTAACTTTTGAAGCACTGAAGGCAGGACCACATAGAACACTGCCTGGCAAATTAAACAAAAGTGCTGAACTATTTAAGAGAAAAAAAAAAGCTTAGTAAAATACCACCATGAATCATTATTTGAAAACAAGCCAACAGCTAATTTGGAGCAGACTAATATTATTTCAAGATCCTTCACAAGCCTAAAACCATTAGTCTTTTCTCTTTTCTTGGTAATTACAGTGGAATTAATAGGTATGTTCTGGGATTTAAATGATGACTAGAGTAGTTTTCAACATTTTTACTGGCAAGAAGTCCCTTCCTCAGAAATATTTTATTTCAAAGCTGTTTTTATTACACTTCCCAGTTGAATGGAGCAACGCAAGGTCATGGCCACGTCTTGTATTTCTCTGACAGACAGGAAATTAACATGACCCAAGGAATCACAACATACACAGAAGAAACTCCATCTCATGATACCAAGGAGAATGAAAAAGATGTCCAAGAGCACCTATTTTTATCATGGTATCTCTCCACACAGGCTGAAGTGCATGTTCTTACAGGCATCAATGACTAACATTAAGCACATGGAAGTTTGGCTCTAGAGTAGGGAGACTTGGACTCATAAATCACACCTCAACTGGTACATGCTTCAGTCTTCCTTCCTGTGCAGATGGAAGAATTTGTGATTGTAAGTCACCAGGGGGTTCAGTTTTGCTCTCAGAAAAACTCCTTTGACCAGAGAGCTTTTCTAAAGATAGACTAAAAGCACTTACAAGTTCTCCAAATTGTTCATCTAACTATGAGGACAAGCACTAGTTTCTATCTTTCTCCGCATTTAATCTCTTGCAGCAAATGAAAATAGTGTTATTCAAGATCTTTGTTCTAAATTTAGTCAAGTATTTCTCTTCAAACATATATTTCAGTGTTGAACTCCTGTTCTGTGAATATCTGTGAATTCAGTCATTTAGAATGTCATGATTTTTAAGTGATAAAAAACAAATGTATACATAATTAATATATTTTAAAGGATTTAATATGTAATTGCACAAAGAAGGCTCTTTGGCTTTTGCTGGTGCTAATGAAAACTTGTACATACATAATGCAACATTATCTTCAGTGTCTCCTGACATTAAAATTGTTTTGTATGCCCAGTAACAAGCAAGCAAAAAAGGAAATATTTACTGAACATTTAAAGTTTAGAGTATCATAGCTAAGGCCCCAAAAAAAGCACTCCAAGATTGGACAGACTATGAAACAGATTTAACATAACCAAAGCTGTTCAGCAAAACATTTGCAAAAGCTCATCCATTTGACAGAACAAACTAAACATCCTACAAACTGGAAATGTAACATAAGAATTTTGAGGCAAGGTATCCCATTAACATACTAGAAGATATGGGAGAAGTGGCAGAAGTGATGCAAGTAAGCTTTTCTAGTCCAGTACATTAATCTATTTATGATTTTACTAGAAAAGAACCAAAACACACCCTAATTTGCAAACAGTGAGGCTAAGCTCTCTGAAATATCACCAGGACTTCTACCTGTAACTTCCCTTACCTGCACCGATCTGTCATTGGTACCATCTCATTTCTATTTTGCATGGATAGTCCAGGCTTTAAGAGATTTCTTGCTTCAGCGGAATCTCACTGCAACTTTTGTGTAGCAAAATCAATGCCAAATTGCTCAGGCACCCTCTGTATTTCCCTCTTGCACTGTGTTTGGGGTTTTGTTTTGCTGTTCAGGCACCAGTGCCTAATTAAAAGCATGCACATCAATTATTATTCACTAGGAGATAAAGACAACTCTGAAATATCAGAGAGGAAGAACAAGTGATTTTGGAAGGAGTTAAAGACAGAGACAATGGTGGCAACTCATGAAGAGCTTTCCAAAGTCAATATTCATCATTCTGCACTTTCCCCCACCATAAGGAAGACTCAAAACTTTTAATAATGTTTAGGAATACCCAATCTTTCAAAACCCATCTCTTCAAAAGTGATGAAAATCAGGTCATTGGCCATGCATAGTTTAGACCGTTGTTCTTTGTTGTCTGGTGTTGTCTTATCTACATTTGAACCTTAGCACAACCTCCTACTAAATGAAAAGTACATGAAAACAACTATACATCGTCAAAACATTCCAACAAACTGCCACCATTTTGGATGCTGTGGCTTTTTCCTAACTAAGTGTACATAAAGGCTCAGTTTTAAAAGTCATCTCAAACCCCACACCAATTAGCTCTTTTCCAGAACAAGCACAGCTGATGCTGGTTTTCCAGTCAATTCAGTACAAAAGAAAGGAGCCATGTTTTTTACGGTTTCCCTCCCATTATCAGCTTTACATCTTCTGAAGACAGCAGTTCAAAGGCCCAGCAGATTGCTAGTTATGAGCAAGCTCTTCTGTTGTTCAGGGAAAGGTGAGGGATACAGGGCATGGGAAATTCATCTTCAAGCACACACAGGACCTAAATTCTGCAAGGAGCAGAACCTGCGCAGCAAAATAGGGCCAGGCTGGTACTCAGCTGCGCTCAGACCAAGGCAGGAACCTTCCAAGCACCTCCTTCCTACGGCAAAAATGCTTGATTCCAAACCACCTGAAGTCTACACAAACACTAATGTTTAATTAGTACAATTAAAAAGCCTGCAAAAATCCCTTGGACAGCCTAGAATGACAGGGGTTTTTTAAGTGCACTTAATACTTTCCTAGCCATGCAATTTTTAATTTGGTCAGCCATTGAATTATAAATGGCATTTTTATTTGTATTCTGGTCTCTGTGTGTCAGCCCTTTGCTTTCAGCTCCAGAAAGTGCAGCAAGTTGTTTGCACATCCAACAATGCACAATATTTATCATGGGAAGAATAAATGAATTAATAAAACCGGAATAAAACTCTTAAGGTGTCACACTCAGAGATAATGCAGGACTAAAATAAAAACTTGTGAAAATGAGAAAGCACAGCTCAAATTAGACTGACATGAAAAATTATTTCAAAGAAAGAAAAAGAAGCAGTTCATTTGGTCACAGGGAAAACCTGCTTCTCCACATGCGCACAACAGAGAATCCCACATTTGGACTCAGAGGGATGCATGAGATGGCTTCACATTCCTTTTTTTTTTTTTGCAACTACATCAAAATCCCAAGTATGCCATTGGGTTGTTAATGCTTCATAATAAGAAGAGGAGAACTCCTATTTTGGCATAGAATAAATGGCTTAAATGAGAATAGAGGCAGAATTTGTATTGTTTCAAGAACTCCTGATCTATAGCACGAACCAAGAGATTTGTGACACCCTGAACACAATGAAGTGATGGTAACAGCTTTTGCCTTTTAGCTGCTAAGGTTGATGAAACAACTCAGAAATCCCACTTCCAGAAACCTGACCTCAAGGTTTCTTCCTAAAGTTTCCTATTTTTCATCTTTCTAGGGGAAGGCAGGAAGTCTCCTTTATTACTTTTTAAGTCATTATATGCATATGTATTTTGTACAAAAGGCATTAGTATACAATTCATAAAAAAACTGAAAACAAAAATCTTTTAATGCATCAAATAAAGCAGAAGTGAATAACTTTCAAAATAGGATAGGTTGTTTAAGAAGGTCCATGGAAAATTTTTGTGAGCATTTCAAGTTGCTGAAATGAGGACATCTGAAAATATTTTATATACACGTTTACACATAAACAGCTCTGCAAGCCATGCAGAATGTACTAGATAACAATTATCCTTTTCCTGGAATCAAGCAGGGAACTGTTTCATAACAAAGTCTTGTTATTAAGATTGGTATTTGGCAAACGTTCTCCTGCTTTTTGAAAAAACAGGAGATTTTTATTTTTTTCTGGTTCTAATCTAAATGCCAAGTAACTAGAAGGAAAAATGTAAAATGGGTAAGAGGCAGCTGTACTGTTCTATCCTCACTTCACAGCTTTTACATTCTTATAGAGCTTCTTTTTAAAGTATTAAATAAAGTGTAAGTATTCATGGGCAGCTGCAGTACTGTTTAAACAGTGTGTGGCACAGAACTCTGAGACACAGCAGAACCCAGAATCCCAGAACCGCCACATAAATCTGCAATGCCAAAACACTTCAAAAGAAGGTTTAAATCTAACTGAAAGGAAGATGTACAATAAGTCTGGATGCTTTACCAGTTTCCTGATGCTGTTTTTTGCCTTCTTTAGAATAAAAATGGGTCTAGCAAGCAAAAACTTTGAATCCAGCAATTTAAACTAACTAAGCTTTGGAGCTAAACCTCCAAGCTAGGCTGGTGGAGGACGAGGAACAATTTACACATATCCCAAAGTCTTACATTTTAGCCAAAGTACGGATTCTGTGAGGTTTTAAACAGGTTTTATTTCCCTGTTCCAGCTTGAGATGATTCCAGGATCATGGAGAGATCATCCCATATATCCTTTCAGCCTGTTTTTTTAACCACAGATAATTCAGATGCTTTTCAGAACAGTTTTCCTTACTTGTCTGCTTTAGTCAAAAGCATTAACAGTATAGTCTAAAAAAGTAAATAACAGTGGGTGACATAAAGCAGGTTCACCCTGAGCCAGGAGTCCTTATTTGAATTTATTGGTTTGATACTGCAAAGGTGCAAGCACTGCACACACTGGCAGTCTGGAGCACTTTCCTTAGCAGCAGCACCAGCAGTTCTTCCACAGCTCCCTGACCTCTTCTGCCCTACCTTTTGTCTGAGTCCACAGACCTAAGTTTTCTAAACTTTATCACCAAAGAGAGATTCCAGCACAGTTGGCATCAAAAACAACAAGCATACAGGTAGCTTTTAACTGGTGTTTTCCCATTAAAAGCTTCCCATACATGTCTGAGGGAAGCAATTCAGTTTGGTACCAGAGACATCACCACTGTTATTCCATGCCTTCCACAATCCTGAGACGACTTCCTGAATGATCTCTGCACATCCTTCCTCTCCCACTCAGATTTACATGCATACGTTCCTATACAAAGATCAGCTTTTGAAAAACACCAGGAAAGACTGTAAGAGTTTTCTGGCTTTTTTAATGGTAATATTTAGTTGTCCTAGAGAACTATGCAACTGGTCACTATTTATTTTCTCTTCCTTTCATCCCACTAAGCATGCTACTGGGCTGCACAGTTTTACTTTTCCCTAGTGACTCCTAACTCAGTGCTTCCAGTCGTTATGGATCAATCTACATGCTTCTTTCACAGCCTTACTTGGTTGGTTTTCCCCATTTCTACTGCACATTGGTGAAGGCTGCTGATAACTACAGAAGCAAGGGGCAGCAAAGGAGGGGCAATAACTACCCATCTTCCAGTGGCTCTAAGACCCCAGGTTTCTTGAGATACGTAAGTGCATTCCAACAAAAAGGGATACTTCATGAGCTCTCCAAAGGGGCAGGGTAGGGAAAAATAAATCATCCAACAGTACTGAAAAGAACTAAACGTGCCATGCTCCAAACGGGTAAACTTAGAAATGGTTAGAAAGCAAATCAAACCTCCAGACAACTGCATTCTGATATGGAGAGATGGCTAGAATTTCCCAGGCAGTGTTTGCGTGGTCAAGATATTATGGCCACTGAAAAAAGAGGTATGAATATGTTTACATGAACTACTTCTTAAGTATGTGCATACAATAACACAAGAAACTTTACTCAAGATCTTCCAACCGCAGAAAAACATCTAAAAATCATCAGAATCATTACAACCAATAGTTGAACTATTTTACCTACTTTTACAAAAGAATTTCTACCATAATCATGCTGCAAACCACCGATCTTTAAAAATATTTTCTTCTATGCTACAGGACTTTTTCACCAACCTAAAAAAAATAACAGTTGTCCAGACTCTCAAGATATGGTGGATAGATGATGGTTCCATGTAATTCAGTTAAACTTCAAAGCTGAACCCTCTACAAAATTCCAGATCCAGCCAGCTTTAAGAGGATAGGACAAGTGTGGCATTATTTCAATCTGTCTTTATACACTCCAATCTGCAAGGATATACCAGAGCCACATTCCTTTAGTATTAGGTCACTGACAAATGTTAAGCCTTGGGCTTCAAAACCTGACAAAACCTGTTGTGCTGAAACAATTGGTTACCTGCCCAGAACTGTAAGCATCAGTGATACAGTTTGCAGAGTGTTCATCCTCCTCTCTCTAATGACATCTTTTCTCCCTTCTTAAAATCATAGCAATATTTGAATGCATTTTTTAAAAATAGAAAGAAGCAAAATTAAGTGTAGTTTGACTACATACTGAATTTAATTAATGTATTGTATGAGAAACTGCATTTTAAATAACCCTGTTAAAACATGCACATTTTATAAAGCTGGATGATTTCCAACGAACCTTGTAATAAAAATACCTGGAGAAGAAGCTGCTGTACAGATTATAAGCTCAAATTGCAATAAAATTAGAGTGTGGAACAATGATCACATTAAAATATCACACACTTAAGTGTTACTCTTCTGTTTACAGGAAGTTACCTGAGCATGTAAAAAATGAATACACATTTATCACCTCTCCTTTCTAGCACTGCCAAGTAGCTACAAATGAGGCAGTTTGCTTCTTCCTCTGTGCACATCCATCCACCTGCAATGCTGCACCCAGCTGCTCCCAGTTGTTCCCATCTCCCATCACGTCTACATTGACAGTGGCCTCTCTGGGTGGTAACTTCACAATGCAATGAGAGACTACCATATTTAGACACACCTTGTAGAGTAAGGAGAGAGAAAAGAAATCTTTGGTTCCATGCTAAGTGATAGTCAGATGTATACACTGCCCATTAATGCAGCCATGGGCAGTTGAAGGAGTGAAAAGGCATGGAAGCAGTCCAGTAATCATTGGATAGGGATATGCAGAGTTTGCTAACTCATATAGCTTTATATAGCTTTAAAGGTCAAATTGCATCTTTGTTTTGACTGCTAGCAGTAAGACAAACCATTTATCATAAAATCATTATTCATAATTTCTGTACATTTTTGTAGAAGTGTATGGTATGGCAAGGAAGTGCAAGATGAAAAACCAGCATCTTGGCTCAAGAGCCCAACCAGGGCAGTTCAAACAGTTTTTGTACCTGTGAAGCATGACAGAAAACATTATTTTACCATATCCAGAAGAAATTTTCACTGTTTTTATTTCTAGACTAAAACCAGAAACCCAGACTATGGATGGCATTTGTTCCCTTCCTCATGGCTATGGAATACAGATGAAGTTTAACAGCCCTGCTGCACAGGGAGAAAAGCAGTGAAATCAGTGCAACCATTCCGACAGTTTGAAAGGTATGACTGATCCTACAATAGTTCAACTTCCTGCATACCTTTGCATACAAAATTATACAACATCTTTGCTTGACATTTAAACAAGTATGGGGTGGAAAAAACATCTCTGATTGTAAGCAGTTCTGACAACTAATATTTTTTCCATTTGTAAGTGGAATAACTGGCAGGAGAAAACTGATTTGCACTCTGTATTATCATCCCTATTTTCATCTGCTTTTACCTTAGGGGAAAAAAGCTTTATTCACTTTGAGTTTTTCCACATTACATATTTTTCCCAGTCTGATATTTTTAGGAGTTTAAAACTAGTTCACATATTTCATCAAGACAAAATCACTATAACTGACTGAGAAACACTTGTTCTTGAACAAGGTTGCAGATGTTGGAGAACAGGGAGAAGGGCAGTTTTTAATGCTCTCATGAAAATCCACCCCTTTTGGCCCAACTGCAACTCAGAAAAAAACCAAACCTTTGCTTAAAAGCTTCAAAGTGTCTTCCTTCAATTGGGAATTTGGTTTTTAGAAATTGCCTCTTGGATTGACTTGATTTTGCCCAGGACCAAGAGGCTGTAGAAAATTTTTCTTCTGTTTGTTGTTCCTTAAAGCTAGGGCTCCTGTCACTGGAACTCCAAAGCTAACAAATATGAAGAGGCAGGTTCGTATGAAGTGGAGAACAGAAAGGATTAAAACCTGGAACAACCCAGAATTTCTTAATCTGAGCATAACTTTGAAGTTTAGCAGATGACCTACACTGAAAAGACATGAGGGCAACCCACTGAACCTGCTGACCTGACAGAGAAAAAACACCCTGTACACTTGAGAACAGGATTGCTGAGAGTATTTTTCAAGGCATCTTTTTAAGGAATTACGTGTTTTGATTGGACTGTGCAGACATACCAGATCTTTCAGTGTATTCTTAGCTATCTTTGTATTGGTTTGTTTAACACAACAGAGGTGTAAATTGTGTCTTGTGAAAGAGCTAATGAGCTCCCAAACAATCCCTAAGAAGAAGAAAAAAACAGCCTTTTTTTTTTTCCCCAAGAAAGAATTAATTCACTTCAGGAATATTCATGGACCCCAGCAAAACTAATCTGACTTGGTTTCTTCTGGAAATAATAACTTGGTAATGCATTGAAGATTAACCTGTAAAATCACTGGGGAAGAAATTTGGTCCATCCTCCTTTGAGATCTTCTGCTTTTGTAAGAAAATGAAATAGTTCTGGGAAAGATTACCCATCCTGAGAACTAAGAAATAATGCAACCTGCTTACCTTATCCTGGCTATGTGTTGCTGCACAGGCTGATGCTGGAAATGGTCAGGCCACTGATGGTGAAGGCAGAAGGACGGGGAGGGCTGAAGACAGCATGCAGGCTGATAGACAGGGGTGTGTTTTTGGCAAATAGAGGCTGAGTACTCAGTGTGTGGCTGCATGCAGCACGAGGTCATAGGAGATGGTGCTGAGCTGCCGACCACGGAATGACATTCTTGCTTGCTATTATGGCTACTTAAAGAATGATGGTACGGACAAGGGTGGCAGCACTGTGACAACACCTGCTGAGTTCTTTGGTTGTCTAAAGGCAGAAAGGATGGTTTGATTGTACCATTAAGTTGCAGGCAGCCATTTGGACTTGGTTTTGTTCTTGGTGTTTCCTTGGATGGGAGTTGTTGGACCGTGATGTCTCCATCATTCGCAGCAACAACCCCTGGTCCAGCAGCATTCGACAAGATGCTGCCATTGCTCAGGACCACAGAGTCACTGATGTTGCTCATAGCCATGCTCCAAGTTCTCAGTGGATACGTGATGCTCCTGAAGAAACAAATAAAACAAAGTTTAGAGAGCTGCAGGGTTTTCAGATGCTCAAAAATAACTTCAGATTAAAGTGAGTAAAACCGCTCTGAGCTTCACCTTTCACAATACAGGGAACAGAAAGGAGTCACATACACACTGCCAGGAATGTTTCAAAGTACTTAAATTTGTTCAACAAAATGTTAAGAGTGAAGTTATGTAAATTCTCAGTGATTAAACCAAATTATAAGTCAAATGAACAGAGATTTGACAGTGTCTGTGTCACAGCTAACAAGTAATGGCTGAGATGCACAGAACAAGCTCATGGTGCACAAGACTAAGTTAGAGCCACTATTTATAAAAATAGATTTCGGTATAAATGGTGTAACCATCCACACCTTGCACTGCAATTTACCTGTGTGCTTTGCAAACCTGCAGGAGACAGGTCCCCACAGCAGAGATTGTTTAATAACCATTAATATGCTGGTTTCAGTAACCTCCTTTCCAATTTCTATTGAAAATGAGGCATATTCATGTTTATAAAGAAATTCTTTTGAAATGCCTTACTTGAATAAATCAAGCCACTTCAGCAGACATATCAAATTTTCTGAATAGTAGACTAGGTCTTTAGCAGAAGCTCAAAATGAACCGTTATGAATACTAAAAAGATGGAATTCAACCACATGTTTTTCCCAAGCTGACAAAAGAACAATCCCAGGATTAAATTACTGCTGATCGAGAAGCTCTTGCTTCTCAGTGACTTGTATTCTACTACGCTGTAAATAGAGGATATTAAAAGATTTTCTCCCAAAGTTTTTCAAGCAGTATGTAGGTAAATGAGAACTATTAATACTGTGGAAGTGAGCACAGCTCAAGACCAAAACTTGTGTGAGGTGCTCACAGCAGCCGATTTCTCCCATCTTAACTATAACCTTGTTTTAATAAGATATAAAGGTAAGT
This sequence comes from Eulacestoma nigropectus, assembly GCA_013397775.1. Classification (NCBI taxonomy): domain Eukaryota; kingdom Metazoa; phylum Chordata; class Aves; order Passeriformes; genus Eulacestoma; species Eulacestoma nigropectus. The sequence continues at coordinate 83,648 of VZTE01001765.1, forward strand.
TGGAGATCATTATTTTGATAAATAACATGAAAGGTCAAACACCACACTCAGATGAGAGTTTGCTACCCAATTTACATGGGCCTGGGGGAGGGAAGAGAAAGAGGAAGAAAAACACTAATTATGTGCTACTTAGAAGAATAAATCAACACTTGCTGAAAAAAGAGAATCAGTTAATTACAACTGCTTTGACATTTTAATACTGTATTTAATTAACAGCACTGCAACTCTAAATTGCAAGGCTTGCATTACAGACACTGAACTTTGCAGAAAGACACAACATACAGATTAAGGCAGATAAGCAAGGAAGTTTCTAATTAATTTTCTTCCCTGATACCTTTGCTGAGTGCTCAGAGAGCTAAGCCTGCCCAGCCAGCTGAGCTATTTAATTGCCTGAATGCTAATTCTGAGCAGAAAGTGCTTTGCCGACTGGAATGCTCCCCCTGGCAGCCCCCCGCACAGCATCTCCCCGAGACAGAGCTAAATCCTCCACTTCTGAAACGAAAATTAATCCTCTGCTATTTGTTCTAGATCATGTGCAGAGCCAGATGCCCTGGGAAATCACTTTCATTTAGATAACCGCTCAGAACAGGAGTATATGCTGCTTTGACAAGCAAATTTTTCCAGAGTTCAATTCCACACATTCTTGCTGGGTGCCCCCCTCCCCTGGCCCAGGCAAGTCAAGCCCAAGGAGGACTTTCTGCTGAGCACAGAGAGCAAATTCAAGTGGCTGGCTAAGCTTCAGTTTGGTCTGAAGAGACATATTAGTTATGTGAAATTCCACTGTGTTTGAGCAGTCTGGTTTTCTCTTGCACTGCAGGCAACATCAAACCTCAATGGACAGAGCAAGAGCTGGACATCAAGGCAGAGAAAGCTCCTCTCCAGGTGCCTGGCAGCATTTCAGGAACTTCTGGCTGCTTATTTTCACATTCACTCACATAAGAGATAGGCTGCACGGTGATGCTGTTACATTTGTTTCTAAGTTAGCCAGACCCATCCATATTATGACTTGAAACTGCTGTACACTGATCAAAGTTACTGTCTGCTGTAATAACTGAACAGAAGGGATGGAGAGACCGCAAATATCTGACATTTCAGGAAGACAAACACACCACCCTTTTGCTTTAAACCCAGGACACCTGCAACATAATTTTTAGTAGCTGTTTTCAATCACTTTATAAAAGAAAATGCACATCTCTGTGCCAGGCACACACGTGCCAAGCACAGATGCCCAAACTCTGTGCCTGCAGCAGCTGGGCAATCCCAGCACAGAGACACAGGCTTGGCCCTTCAGTGTATCTGTGCCCCTTGAGAACACTGACATGGGAATTGTAACTTCTGTCCAGACAGCTCAGCAGCCTCCATTTAATATGATCAAAGATAAAATGCTTTTTTTCCCACAGATGTAATATTTACCTGTGTACCTTTTGTTCAGAAACTTTTTAGAACTACTAAATTCAAAGAAAAGATCATCATCAGTACCACAACATATAATTCTGCCTTTGTTCTCCTGTTGAACAAGCAATTCATGACCCATTTCAAACTATTAAAATTTTAGCAGATAGAGCTGATTCCTTCTTTTTTTCTTAGCCTTGAGGAACTCTTGAGCTCTGTCCATTTTTATGGAGCCTTTGAGAGAGGCAATGGAAGCACCTGCTTGCCTTGAAGTTCTTTTAATGACACATTAAAGCAAGTCTACTTTGCATGCTAAGGTAGCCATCTGAATAAATATTTTATTCAGTCACAGCTAAGAAGAACTGGGACTCAACCCATTCTCTAGAATGTGAGCAGGGCTGTACATTTTCATTTGGTTTGGTAGCTTTTCTATTTTTTAAACAAATGTAAGAGAAAGACTGAATTTAACAAGGCTAATGTCATTTTAGTTTTGTTTCGCTCGTGTTTGAGGGTATTAAAAATTCTGTACTATGGTACTTCATTTGTGTCCCTCTCTACAGAAGTGACTGTAAATCCACTGACAGCAGAACTTCACCTGCAGCTGTCACATCAAATTTCTTAGACTATATTCTTATCTCTCCACTGCATTTTGTTTCCTCTGCCATAATTGCAGTGACTGAGAACTTAGAGAAATGTAACAACAGCCCAATGAAATAGTTAACTGAGTCTTTTCTTTAGAGGATGAATAAATAAGCCAATTAAAATGTGACAAGTAAAAGCATAGTAAGATTTTAAAAATTACCTGGGCACGGGAAATCTAAGAACATGCTGATCAGGAAAAAAAAAATCTAAAAATAAGAATCTTTGAAAAGTCAGTCTTTGAGAATTCTGAATTCTTCCAATGTTGAAGTTTATTTTTGCTGCACTCCTCAGACTGCTTTAAGATCTGGTATTCTCCAGTAGAGCGGGGTTTTCAGACTTATGATAATTTACACCTGAAAGCTCTGAAGTAGTGGACAGGTATTCTGAATAATGAAGTTGTAGAAAATACAGGTTTAAATGCAGACAGCCCTACTTAACAGAAGATTAAACACAATTAGAAGAAGTGTTAATCTACTTGTTTAATACATCCCACTTAGGTACCCACGTCTCTAGCTGGACACAAGGTATTTTAAACATGATCATCTCTTTAGAAACAATGCCAGCTGGACTGCTAAGGGAAGAAAACTAGAAATGTCTTTAATTACTGCACTCTTGATAGCAGTAACTGCTCAAAAAGCACTTTAGCCATGCAGTTCAAAACAAGTCTTGGAAGAGTGTCATATCTGGAATGTACCATGGTCTGCAGCAGCGATGTTCCTTCATGACAGTTTTATGGAGTAATCCATCTATTATTTGTGGAGCTAACAGCGAACACAGCTCACCCAGCAGACAGCTGCCATCTGCATTGCAAGCCCTTCAGGAAACAAACTAAGGCTGGACCATACAAACTATGCAAGATTTGGTGCTCCCCAACTAGCATGTTCTTTTAAAACTTGGATTAAGTTCACCTGTTCCTTTGGCTACAACTGAAAGAATTTTTCTTTGATTTAAGTTTCTTAAAAAGAAAAAACCAAAAAACCAAAAAAACCAACAAAAACCCCCCAACCAGACTTAAAAAAATAATTGGTTCAACAAATCCCATCTGGACTCGTAATGCCTGCAATTGGGAATGACAGAAGTGCAAATCCAAGAGGGAATGACATAGTGGAAATTTAGTATAACCTAGTATATTAGTACAGATAATTTATAGATCTTTAGAAGACAACAGAGAACAGCCAAGTGTTGAGGGTTGTTTTAACCGTATAGGAAAAAATATACCCAAAATACGTAACTTGCACAAAACCAAAACTAAACTGTTGTCAGGCTTTAGATTTTTCATTTAAGGTAGGACAAAATTCAAATTTCATTTCAAAGTTATCTAACGCTTCTCAGCTGTAGTCAGCATTGCACCACTCAGCCAGCTGAGCCAGTCCAGGCTTTATAGACTTCGCAGACCTGTCAGCTACAAAGCATCACAGTTCTGAGATGAACACGACGTCCAAAGTAACTAAAACGTCTTTTCATGTTAAAATTCATCTAAACCACCTGGATTCTAGAAGCAGTGCATTTCTGAAATAAGCAACATTTAACAATCCCAGCACTACCTGTTAAGGCTCCTTCCAGATGAAATACCATAATGGTCTTGCAGTCTTTTAGACACTGAAGTTTTCCAATGTGGCCAATGGGTCAGACGGTCTTACAGTCTGTAAACTCAGTTAAATCCTCTCCAGGCTTCGCTTGCTGTGCCAGCCAGTGCACAGCCACTCTTAAGGAGGGTTTGCTCCTCCTTCACATTACCAGAATTCTTTGTATCTTTGCTTTTTCTCACTGCTCAGAGGAGTAACAGGTGGTGCCTGGTGTTTGATACTGCGTTTCATGGGCGATGTCTACTTATCTATCACTGCAATGGTCTTTAGCAAGTCAAACTGCTTTTTAATGTTTTATGGTTGTTGATCTCCATTTTGGCTCTCAGCTAGACATTTTTCAAATACTCCAGCTCTTACTCCAATGCTATCATACGTGCTGCTTGGTTTCTCTCAATACCTTGATTCTCGCTTTTCCATTTCAGCTCTTAACCCCTACGTCTTCCCCTGAAAAGCTTTCTCTGTACAAAATACAGGCGCTTCCCAGAACAAGCCATCCCTGTGCTTTCCTTTTTTTTCCCCCAGGTATTTCAAGTATATTAAATATATGCATTTCAGCTTCAGGAAGTCTCAAATTCTTATTTCATCAACAAACAAAGTTTACCTGATATATTTATTAATGCAGCCATTTCTCTTTAAGGACTGGTACAATGCAGCTCCTATTTTTGAGAACTGCCATTATGGTCAGTTTATTTTCTGCACAGTCTCTATTTTCTCAGCTAATGTCACCCTATTAACAAGGAGATTTTCAGCAATCTAAGTCCTTGTTCCATGAGGTAGTAGTTAGCAGACAATTATGAAGCAGAAGAGGTTTGTAGAAGGGAAATTTCCCCTCCTCCAAGTGTTTTGAGAGCCAGCTGTCCCTGCCATCCCTCTCCACAGCCTGTGAGGTTGTGAAGCTGTCCTGTCCTGAACCTGAGACTCCATGAGTTCACTTCCTGTGTCGCAGGCTGGCTCGGGAACCACAATTCCTGTGACAGGGAGTTTCCAGATGTCACCATGCCAGCACCACAGCTCACATACAGATGGGCACTGGCAAACCAGCGCTGCCAAGCTGGCACAAGAACGGACCCACCAGCGACAGCTATGGGGTGAGGGAGCTGGGAAAGACTGCAAAGGGTGGGAAAACCAGGAAACAGGCCCCCAGAAACAGATTTTGCTTTGCTTTTAAGCTAAAGTTACTTCTCCTGGCACAGACAGCAAAATAACAGCAGACCATTTCCAGAAATCATTTGCAGGGCTTCAACTACAGAAATCAATAGCAGTGCTCTAACTACAAAGTCTTTTTGAAGTAAAAATCTACAAAAGATATAATTAGACTATAGGCAGAAAAAACCAATAAGCTCTAAATTATCTTCCAGAAGTTTTGTATGATTCTAAAGTTTTAATTAAAAAAAAA